>VYXC01009764.1:671927-713648 GCA_013397175.1 Platysteira castanea
CAACCAACTCCGGGCACCGCCCCCCGCGCGCGCACCGCCGCGGGAAGCCCCGCCCCTCGCTCGCCCATTGGCCGTGGGCGGCGAGGGGGCGTGGCAACACCGCGGGGCGGTGCGAGGCCCTCCGGCGGCCAGGGCAGCCGCCCTGAGAAGACTACAACTCCCGGCGTGCCCTGCGCCCGGCCCTTTAAAAGCGCGCCGTCAGAGCGCGCGCGTCCCGGAAAAAGTGTGTGCTTCCGCCTGCGGAGGTGAAGTAGTCCCCGTGACCGGTTTGAGCTGTCGCCCTGCGCTGGGTCCCTGAGGGGAGCGGAACAGCGGAAGCTGAGCCGGGAGTGCTCCCGGCTCGGCTGGGCCTTCTCCCGAGGGGCTCCTCAGGGGGAGGCGAGAGGCCCGCGCTGAGGCGGGAGCGGAGGGATCCGAACAGGCGAGCCTGTAAGGTGGCCGTGCGCGTGCGGGCGGCGCGGCGGCTGCGCGGGCTGAGGGGACCTGGCTGAGGGGACACAGCCACCCCCGGCGACCCCGGGCCTGCGCGGGAGCCGCCGCCGGCAGGTCAGTAGGGACGGCCATGGGCCCTCCGCCCCTCCTCGGCCGCGGCGGGCAAGGAGTCGGCGGGCGGCTGTGGGTGCTGTGGCCCACCCATGAGGGGGGCTGGGGGAGCCGCCGGAGCTCATGGAGGGTGAGGGGAAAGAACCGGGTGAGGGTCTAAGTGCTTGGCTTTCGGTGTTCTCCATTATATATCTTTCCACGGTTCCCCCAAAGCGTTGATATTTCATGGTTTCTTAGTTCTATTAATTTGTCCTTTACGTCCACTTAATGTTCCCCTGTCAAGCAGATGATTTACCATAGCGTGGTTTTCTGATACCGCTGTTCACGTTTCCACATTCAGTTGCCTGTTCCTGGAGAGCCAAAGTCTCTTATTTCCAGGTGGCAAAAAAAAAAGCCCCGACCCTGGGGTTGCAAAAACTGGGCCCACGTGCCTTGTGAGGCGCCATTCATTCCAATCCTCTGGAAAACCAGCGCTAGAGTGAAAAGGAGGAAGGGCAGGGCAAATATAAATAAAAGAGCTTCTGCTCTCTAGGGGAGTGGTCAGTCTTTTTTGGCTGCCCATTCCTATCAATAAAGAACACTTTTTATCATGCACTTTTCATATATGTAAATGTATTGATTTATCAGTTATATGCAGGTACTACTGAACCGATATGTACACTATAAAGCATACTCAGACATAGAGATTGAGAAAGGATAAGACAAAAATGAAATAGACAGTATTTTAAAACGCTTTTTCTTAAAGCTACAAAAAATGGTTTTTCCACCCCTCAGTGAGTTGCCTTGCGTGTGACCCCCTTGAGAGCCTGCTTTTATAGCACGTGTGTTATTCTGAAGGGATCATTCTTAACTTCTTAAGAATATAAGGAAAACAAAGAATTTATTTTTTATAGCTTTTGGTTTTTTAAATCTTAGCCATATGTGTAGGGGCACAACCTACACATGAAGATAGTGAAGTGCTGGCTGTTTTATCTTCTCTTGTTTTTTCTCACACCTAGGCATATGATACCTACAGGCAGGTATCATATGCCTGTTAGAAGAGATATTCAGTATTTCTAGAACTACATCACTTGGTGGCAAATACTGTAACTTCAGAGTTCAGGAAATTGAGGGAAAGTGATAATTTTTTGTCCTGTCCTGTCCTTAGAAATCTGGCATGTCTTTAAATAGAAGTTGAAAAGTTGGGATTAGAAATGGTGTCTAAAGCAGAGTACTTGGATTAGCCTTTAAAATCCTAAATTAGCTTTTGTATAGGATCCCAGCAGTTTTCAAAACTGAAAAATGGGAGATTGTGTGATCTGACCACACTGTCTTGGTTATTGACTTGGGGTGACTGTATGATGTTGTATCCCCTATCACTGCTCCATGCCCAGCTATGATTCCTGTGCCTTTAACTGATTTATAAATGGAATGTTTCTTCCTTTGGTTGCCCATGGTGTGGCACATAGAGGGTAGGATGACTGGTGCACCTTTTACAGCTCAGAAAAGGGAGAAGAGAATCATGTTTCCTCGTGATGCTTCTTTAGTACCTGAGGGTTGGGTCCAGCTCCTGTGTGTACCTGACTGTTAGAAGGTGACTATAGCAATTTCTGGTACTTTGTAATAAAGCGACCATGAGGAGAGAGATTCTTAATGTCTTCCACCTTCTGCTCTTGCAGGGTGTCTTCCCTGGCCAAGCTCAGGCTTCCTGTGTCTGATGGCCAGGACTGCCCTGAGAACTGAGGAGAGGTGCTGATTTCCCTGGTGCTGCTGGACTGCTGAATGCATGCACTGACTGTGAGCTGTGCTTTTGCTTCTATCACGTCACAATACTCTTAAGTGTCAGAGCACAGGAATGGAGAAAAATGGACACTAAAGTGTTGGGGTTAACTTTGTAATCTTTGTTAGTGTGTCTGTTCACAATGTATTTAAATAAAGGGTCACTCAGTATCCAGGTGTTCCCAATTAGCAAGGTGTATCTCCTCACCTGCCAAAGCTGACTCAGCCTTCCATACTAATTGCTTCTCCTTGATTAAATAGGAAGTGTTTTAGGACCAGTTCTTGAATGAGATTTTTCTCAAGCTTACAGGCTCATACAAGTTTCTGAATTCTTGCTGTACTTCCTGCCCTCTCCAGGCTGTGGTTGAAAAATTTAAGTATTCCTGCTCACCATTGTTGCAGTGCACACAGAGCTGTGCTCGTTTTCTTAAGTGCTGTGGAATGTGCTGTGAGAAATTATTAGAGCACAGGTGAAGAGGCTGCACTTAAAATAATGGAGACACTCTTGACAGTGATCTGTGGGAGAGATGAGTAACTCAAGGGAACATGCTTCTACAATTTTGAGGACAGTAGGTGAATACAGAAAGGTTATCTTTTTTCTTTTTTCCAGTTGTTCATATACCTTTAATAAAATCTGTTCAATCAAGCTGTTTCAATCTATAATCTGATTGGTTTGGGAGTCCCAAAATGAGGTTGCTTTCTGCATTCCTTCTAGCTTTTTTGTTTTTTTACTTCCATGATTTCCCTTGGAAGGAGAGGGGGAATGTTTCTTATGTTCATGGGAGCTGTTAACTTCTGCTATTTTTAAGACAAGAAGAGTGATCGATAAAAACACTTCAACACTAAATGTTCACGGGGTATGAATTACAAAGAGTAGTTTGTTTTCAGAAAACACTATTTTTTTCAGGGGATTAGTTTATGAAAGCAGCTAAGGCTAGTTGATGACTATTTGAAATACACAGTCAAGTGGTAGCTAAAGCTTTTATTAGTAATACATATTTGAAATACACAGTCAAGCGATAGTTAAAGCTTTACTGGTGCAGGTCAGGTTCCATTGGCAGAATCTGCAGTGTTGTCGTCTGACTCCAGGAGTGGCTCCTTCCTGTCCGGTGGCAGCAGCAGCACAGCTGTTGGCTCTGATGGCAGCTGTTAGTTTTTACTGGGGCTTGGACTCAGTGGTGCTTGTGGGTCCCTACCAAATCAGCTGATTCTGTGATTCTGTGGTGCAAACCTGTAGTCCAATACTGGGCCTTGGATTCTGAGGGCAAGACAGCCAGATCTGAGTTTGTCCATGCACTGCCAGTGGGACAAGTCAGGTGATAAGCATTTTATTACCAGACTAGTCTGTTTTAATCTCTTGCATAATGGGATTGTTAGGATATATATGTTAAAGCTTTTTGTATGCACGTTAATCCCACAGAGGGTTAATTCTTATTAAAGGAATAACTTGCATTGTTCATAGCTGTTAGGGGTAAAGCTGAGACTGACATTTGATTTCTGAAGGTCTACTTGGTATCAGTTTGACAAGGACAGCTTCTGATGAATTGCAGCTACAGCTACTTTTGAGTGACTGTTTGGGAGAAATCTTCATTCTGTGTTACAGGGAAACAAAACCACTTACTGTGGAATACCTGGATTTCTTCCAAGTTCTGAATTTATTAGGAAATCTTCCTTGTTCCTTGACCTTACTTTTGCAAGTTCTGATGTACTTGGGAAAAAACCTGTCTTTCAGAAACATTAGGCACATTATTGGCTAGAGTGTTTTAATAGTAAATATGTTAAAAGGAACCTGTGCTGTGTTGTCTTTGAAGAAGGCTTATTAACGGTTTTAGTCCTAGAAACAAATAATCCTGCACTGTTTTGCAGGAGGCTGTGGCAAGAGCTGACTTTGGCTGATTTCAGTCTTTTGGACTGTACATCTTACCTGGCATACTGTGATTGCAAAATAAACCTCATATTTCACTATTTCTGAAATTCTTATGACTTGGATTGTTTATACTGTTTCTTCATGTAAAAGGGAATGTAAATCTAAGACATTGGAACGTGCCTTTTATGCATCATGGCTGGGGTAAGTAATGAGGTGAGCGGTGCACACCCTTAGCCTGCAGTTCAGGATACTGTGATAGCATGAAAATGGCAAAGGTTGTTTTAGTTACAAAACTGAGTGACACGAAGCTTTGTTGCTGACAATAAAAATGTGTGAAGTACGTAAGAGAATGAGGGTAGTCAAAGTGTTGGTTATTAGTTGACTTCAAGAGGCTTAAGACTGACAGGATTTATTTCTGGATCCTTTTTCCATTTTTTTCTTCAACTAACAAGTGCAAAACACAGAGGATTTCTCAGCAATTTAGTGAATTACCAGGGGAAAAGCCTACTTTTGTTTTATTATTGTGTTCAAATATGAAAAGATGATAAATTCATAGCTTTAATTATACGGTGGTGTCTGAGGGATTGTTTGGAGCCAAAAGAAATTCAACAAACTGTCTTCAACTGCCCTTCAAAATGTCATCTATAGAACTTACTAGGCTTTATTTGGAGGGGTTCTCAGACAGTCTTAACCAAATGGTTAAAGCAGATCTGACTTAGCTGTGTCTGTTCTGCACTTCCTTTTATTTCAGGTAAGCAGTATGGCATGAATTAGTGGAGGTTTTGTGAATTTTTGTGTTTGTTACTTAAGAAATAAACCATTTGTTCCTCTTGGAATTCCCTTGGCTGCTGTTTTGAAGCCTTGGACATAAGGTGGTGTGTTGTTTCCTAACTTTCGGGTATTGTTTGCTGCAATCTAGTACTTGACAAAACATCTAGTAATGGAAATGAAAGATATTTTGAGAGAATGGACTTTATCATTTGTATAAGAATAGGCTAAGTAATCTCAGGTTTATGTCCGGGCCATAATTATATGTTCATCAAAGGCTCCATTTCTTTCCAAAAGAAACTCCATTTCTGATGTCATGGAGTTAGTGTCCCATACCAGTATTGAGGGTATGCTGTGCCTAACAATATATGGAAAGTGTCAGTCTCCAGGGGTGGAAAAGCAGTGGGGAGAGAGCTGTGGCAAAACAAGTTCTGGTAATAGTATGAGACCATACAGGAAAGAAAACAGATCAACACTGAGTGAAGTACTAGAAACAGTAAACTGTGAATCTTCTTTCACACTTTGAAATCTGGAGTTTGCTAACATTGCATTTCTGCCAGGAAAACTGGGGAGTGAGGGGGGTGTTCCCAGTGCAGGATAATGGCACGTAGAGGTAAGAGAAGAAAGCTTGGAGTGCAGTTTGGCTTTAAGGGTGTTGTTTTCTTACTTGCATTCTAAAGATTTTCCCTGAGTATGGTGCTGCTCTTATGTCCCAGTTTTCCCCTGCTTACTTTAAGAATAGTGTACCTTGTTTGCATTTTCACTTATCCAGGACATTGACAAAGACATCTTCTGATACATAAAAGATGAAAAAGTAGGACTTCCTGAAGAAGGATGTTCCATTTAAAGCTACCAGCTCATCAGATACGCAAGCATCTTGTTGTAGTATCTCAAGAATCACAAATTCTATGGGATTTCTAGAGCAGATGAGCAAATCTTCAGGGTCTCCTAAAGACCTGAAATACAGGCATATTGGAATGTATTTTTTTCCAGCCCTGACGTCTAGTCAGTAACTATCATAGGTAACCTACTGAAATCTTTTGGAGCAGAGTGCTGGCTCGGGGTGCATTTACTGCAGTATGTTTTAGCTGCTATTGCACATGACTCATGCTGCTGCTGAAATGTAATTGAGATAACCAGTATTTGACTAAATCCTCACTGTTTCAATATGTGGGAAACATGACAGAATAGACTCCAACTACTCTTTGCTGAGTTTAAGATAAGGAATTGCTGCAATTCCTGTAAGATATGACAAGCCAGTGTAATAAATAATAAGGAATGAATCAGAATTCTAGAACTGAAGTTCTTTTTCCAGACTTATGGGAAAGAATCTCATCTTTCATCAGGAGAATAAATGTTTTGCTTTAGATTGGAAAGGGGGAAAAAAATCGTATCAGTTTATGATATAATCCTGACTTTTTTCTGCAATCATGTTTTGTCCCACTTAAGACTATTTTGGGGCCCTCTGTTTCTGGAATAGCTTCAGATGTTCTTCATTTCTGGCGGCAGTAGAATTTAAGGGGGAGTTGAATTGCAGCCTATGGCGTTATAGCAATGTGCATCACTAACTCCTGGCTGTGTTATTTACATCCCTTTTTCTTCCACCAGCTGCCTGTTGGATGCTTTGCTGAGCCATTTCACCCATTCATTTGGCATAAACTAATTTGATAAATGGACTAAATGCTCTTCTGTTTCTTCAGCATGCTGAAACACCATGTGATTTGTCCAGGGAACAGGTGCCAGACTGAAAGATGATGCTGTAGGAGTAGTTGATAGCTCAAGAGGCTTAGGCTGCAATGAAACTGTAGCCTTAGGCAGTGGACAGCTGTTGTCTGCACCTTCCAGCACCTGGCTTGTCTTCATGTGGGCAGAGGACCTTTCTGGATGCTTCTCTTGATATCTTGTGAAAACTACAGCCCACTGCTGGCAGAATGAATCCAAAAAGTTATCTTGGGGGATTGGAGGTGGCTCTTAAAGCTTAATATGACTTCACCACGCATGGCAGTGGGAGTTTCCATACACATTCTTTTTTAATAAGCTCTGGTATTTCTTTGAGCCCTTCCTTTCAGCTATGTCTAGTTGAAGATGCCCAGCCTCCTCGCTTTCCCGGGATTCTCCCAAAGGGAAGAGGTAGGGAGTTAAGTAGCTCTGTAAAATGTCCAATAAGCTATGGAGATTGCTTTAGCCAGCTGAGAAAGGAGGAGAGAGCAAGACCTTTCCCTCTCAGCAGCAGCAAGTTACTGCTTTGTAAGCTATCCTTAAATCTAGATTCTATCAAAATATGCAAAGTTTGAGCATTAGAGAAATACAGTTTTCAAGCCTCTTCCAATTTATGCAACCAGTATTTCTATTCTGTATCAGTTGACTGCAGTGTATCAATCATTGTGTGACATCACCAGGATTCTGTAAATTGTTCACTAACACCAAACATTACTTGAAATGTGGAAGCACAAATATTTTTTCTTAAAGCGTCGAGTATAGGAAGAAGAAAATGCGAGAAAAGCTTCTGAATCATATTAGTTTGATCCCTGCTTTTTAAATGTCAATTTCAAGTAACAAATAGTGTATGATTCATACTGCTTGCTGAAATTTGATGGCTTTGAACAAAATGCCATCAATTTAAAACTCCTTGGTTATTTGTGGAGAGGTAATGTGACAAGTGCTTTTTCAGTAGTTGTGGTTGAGTAACCCGGTTCAGCTTTTTCATTTTTAAAGAATGTACTCAAGCAAACCAGACTTGGTATTTGGTCACATTAAAACTAGTATAGCTCAGGACAGGTGTGGGCTGGGAAAGCTTCCTTGGGAGCATTGACACGAAGAGGTGTTGGAGGTGACTGGATAATCCAGCTTGGGAACATTAGCATTTAGTGAAGCTTGAGCAGCTAAGCCTTAGGTATAAATAAGAGTACAGAGGAATCTTAACAGGCAAGGTATAACACGTGTATTCTGCAGCTGGCACTGGCACTGCTACAGCTGCTTTGGGATTCTGAAAGGGTTGCTAGCACACTGGAAAAAGGATCAGTTTGAACCTGAGTTTAAAGCATATTTTCACTCCTAAAAAGAAAGGCAGGTGCAGCTTTGTTTAACTTCATGAAATGATACATTTATCAAATAACAACTTAATCAGAGTTTATTGATACAGGCTCTTAGCTTATAGGGTCTAACCTGTGAAATCATAACAAAATCTACGTGACTGCTGCAGTAAGAAGTTGTACAAATTTTCTGTGTGCATAAGTGCCATGTGGGACAGCTGCTGCAGTGATGCTTCTTGCTTCTTAATGCTTCTTTAAAACAAGACTGGGTAACCATGATGTAGGTTTGAATTCCTCTGTGTTTCTGTTTTTTAGCAGAGGGTAGTGCCTGGTGTTAAATGGGTCACAGTGATCACAGTTATCCCCTCGAGCCTGTGCCTGTGCTGCAGCTTTTTTATAAGGAAATAAGCTTTTTTAGTTCTAGCCCAGGAAATTTTTGGAAAGTACAAAAACTTTGCAGGTATTTGTATTAGACTAACCCAAGTTGTCTTTGTCTTGGCATAAGATTTGATTGCTCTTCTGTTTACATTTGGATATAAAAAGCTGTAGAATTATTAACTGCATATTAAACTTAGACTGTGAGACTTTATGTGAATTGGTTTGAATGTGCAGTGATGTGAAAATTGTCCAAATATCAAAGATACTTTTCTTACTTGAGAAATCTTTTCTGTTAATGTTGTTTTAACCTTAAAAAACTTAAAGTTCATTGCAAGTATGAAAAAATGTGAACTCTGTTACAGATGGCTTACTTGCATTTTCTCTATAGAAATACACTTTACATGTCTGGATTTTTTCAGACAAGTTATTTATATAATTTTATTGCCACTTGTAAAAACATACATTCTGTCCCAAAGTCATTTCCACAGAGTATTTCTCAAGGGAATTACAGAACAGACGTTTATCAGGAGGGGTTTGCAAGGCATGCAGAAAATAACTGATCACAAGGAACTTTTCAGCACGTTCCTCGAGTTTTTGTTCTCACATTGCTGTTACATGGAAGAGTATTGGTATTCAAATAACCACACACAAAGGATTTGCATTTTTATATTGAGGAAGAGTGGGAAGACAGATCTCAAATGCATAGTAAAGGCTGGAAACTTTTAAAAAAGATTAACTCCAGCTTTTACCTTAGTGCCTTTATATTAGAGACTTCTGGGAATTACATTAGAAAAGTGTTTTTTCTTTATTGATGCACAATTCCTTGTTCTCCAGTCTGAGGTCAGTAATATTTGTCAGCTAAGTGTCAATAATTGACTTTTTATGGAGACACTTGAGTAATGGTATATAAATGTTGGGACCTACTGGTCTCGAACTTGGATGCATGGTTGGGTTTTTCCTTCCAGCATGTATGAATGTAGATCAGTGACTGATCAGTGGAGAATTCTGGGCAAGTGATGAGTCAGGATTGTGGTAATGCAGCAATACATTCCTTGAAAGTTAACCTGGAAAAGGTCTGTCATGTAGATAAATTTTACTCAAATCTGTTGTCAGTCTGGAATAGGAAATGTATCTGTCATATTTGCAGTTCTGAGACTTGAGCATCTTGGTAGCATCTCACTTCTGTGGATGTATTTATATACAATTTTAATTAAAAATACAGAGATTTGAGCAATTGGAGGTTTTGCAGATACGAGGAGTTTCCTGGCATTTGCTGTGACTTGCTACTGCTTAATAATTTAGTGTTTAAAAGGTAAATGAAATGCGAAGAAGCATGACAGCACTAGCAAACCCAGACAAGTAATTAAAATGGCAATTTATTGAAAGAATAGAGAAGCATCAAATCAGTGAAATAGTTGACAATTTTGCTTTTTGGATGTTGAACATAGATGGGGGTTGCAAGAGTGTTAAGCACTGCAGTGGTTTTTCAGGTAGGGCTTGAGTATCACTGCAAAGATGGTTTCATGCTGCTGGTGGCAGGAATGTTAGTTGGTGATTCATAATCCAGCTTTGGCACAGAATGTCTCTTCAATTTTTCATATTGTGCTGACTATTTCTTTTAAGATTTAAAGCTCTTTTGTCATGCAAATAACAATATATCCTCTGTCAGGCTAGAAATGAGAATAACTTCTGCTCATATGTGATGAAGGGCTTGATGTTACAATATCTTCTTGGTCCCTCAGTCATCTGTCCCTATAATCTTGTGAAAATGTGTGCAGTTCATTTTGCTGTGCCCTCCACTTGAAGGACAGAAGGTATTGAACAAGTGGACTAGTTAGTGGAGTGACAAACACAGCAGCCCTGAGCTAAGCTCTCCATTTGAAGAAAAGAAGAACCTGCTTAAAGCTGCTGCTGAATTAAACGTACTTGAACTTGCTGGAAATTGGGTTCTGTGAAGTGAGCCAAACACAGAACTCCTCTTGGAAATGGCAACTTGTCATTGTTTTTTA
Organism: Platysteira castanea; assembly: GCA_013397175.1. Taxonomy (NCBI): domain Eukaryota; kingdom Metazoa; phylum Chordata; class Aves; order Passeriformes; genus Platysteira; species Platysteira castanea. The sequence goes on from VYXC01009764.1 coordinate 682,283, forward strand.
CAGTTCGTTGCAATGGTTTGAGTTGGGGTAAACACTGCTTATTCTTCTAGGAGTTGAGAGTAAATCTGAGCTTAATTCGAAGGGTGAGGGAGTCTTTGATTAGGGGCAGTATTGGAAGTCCAGCTCTAGCTTCACTAATGGGAGAGAGGATCCTGGATTCCTTGCTAAGGTTGTTCTTGATGGATTTTCTGGTTAATAAGTGAATAAAGTGAAAACTTTCTCTCTGTTCTGGTGTCTTTTTATTCTCCTGTCCCTCCAGCTTTGTCAGGACTGGGGGAGGTGTTGTCTGATACACCTCTGTTCCCGTGGCTATTGTAAGGGCTTTCTTCAACTGCTTTTGTCTTGTCTTCCATCCATCACTGTCTGTGTCCTGAGAATAAGCAGTGCTTATTTCTTCAGCTCTTGGTAACCTTCCTATCCAAAAACCAAAGCAGTTGAGGGCATTTGATGATTTAAATCAGTGTTGATCAGGATTTCAGCCAGACACTGTAACATGGTGTCTGCCATAAAGATGACCTTCACCTTGCTTTTGAGTAGGTGTTGGGATCAAATGACCTCTAGAAGTCACTTCTAGTCTGAACTTGGAATCATTAAATGTGCATGATGCCAGAGATGTATTTCTTGATTTCTGGGAGTATCTTTAATTCAGTGTAGCAGAAAATGTGGACCTTTTTCACATTGTTTTCTTTTTTTTCCCTACAGCCAGGGACAGCCAACAAAGAAACTGTGGTGACTAGACACGTGCTTTACTGGGTGTCTCTTAATCAGCAAAACTAGTTGGAATCTTCAGATGTTTTTGTATGCTTAGGAGATATTTATATATAAAATGTGTAACTATTGGGTGATGTCAGCAAGTGGTACTGAGAAAGGCATTTTAAATTGGAATACAAATGAATTCATGCTGATTAACACATGGATACTTCAGTAAAAGAATATTTCATTGTGAAGTGAATGAATGTTTTTGCTTCTTGTTAATTGAACTGTTAGCTGTAAATGAAATACACATCAGTTGTCAAAAGCCACAATTTTTACAAACTGAAATTTCAAACAGGGTTTCCTATTCAGCTTGGTTGCTTGGCATAGTTTCAAATAATAAGCTGCTTTGTTTTTACATGCTAAGCTCTCAGACCTGGGCTTGCTGTGCTGTGGATGGAGGTATTAAGTAGAGATTGGTGCAGTATCTTCTCTGGTCTCCCAGAATTCTTTATTTGCACAGTGCAATGTGCTCTGAGGTTTACTCATTGCTGTTACTGATCAGGCAGCAATAGGGTTGGTGACTGGAGTGTTTTGGGAATGTGTCCTCATTGCTGAAGGGTCAGTGTGTGCTGCTTAAAGCAGCCAGGTAAGGCTTTGCTCAAGACTTAACGCTTTCTTCTGAGTGTCTGTTTTATCATGAAAAACAAAGCTCAGTTGAGATGTGAACTGAACCTGCTGAATTCTTTTTGGTGATCTTACCACGGAGCTTGGGAATGCTATGGCCATATTTTGTCTAGAGTTATACATAGATGACCCTTTCTAGAGGTCAGGAAACAGTTCCAGGGTGGGAATTAGCTGTTTTGGGAGACTGTTGAAGACCAGGAAAAACAAGCTTCCATTACACTAATAAATGTTTTATCTTGGGACATCTATAAGCTCAAATATAATTGAAGTTCTCAAAAAATCTGAAGACTTCTTACTTTTAAAAAGAAAATGTTAAAAAAGGAATATCATACTTTTTTTGCCTTTGTTTTGGGAGATGGAGGGAGGAGCAAAATATAAATGAGTGCTTTTTCAGAGGAATCTTTTTAAATGAAAAGGGAGTGCTGGTGACTGAGAAGGCAGTTGTCTAACTCAAAGCCCTTGAGCTAACTTTGAGAGTAAATGTGGTATTTGATCCTCAGCTAATCTGTGTGCTTACTTCTAACAGACTGCAAAAGGTAATCAAAGAAAGTAAGTTTTCTGTGCTTGCACTTCTGTTGTAAAATGTTTAGGCTCCACAAATAGAAAAAGACAGTGGTGCCTGAACTCTTGTTTTCCACCAGTTGGCTTTGTCTGTTTCTGCTCAAGGCAATGAACTTCAGGTTATGATATTATACTGAGGTGAAATCTATGTTGTAGCCCTTTTGAAAATAAAAATGTTCTTCCACTTTCCCACTATTTAATGCTGTGTAAACCAGAGTGATGCTGACCTTTTGCAAGGATCACAATAACTTTAGTTCTTATTTCTCTCTGCAGTAAGAATTGCATGATGTGTATTCAGGTCAGAGTCTCAGACTTCAAGATCTCTGAAACCAAGCAAAGAATAGCAATTAGTTGAGATGTCCAAAATAAAGGTTAAGATTGGTAGTGCTTCAGAGTTCGTTTCTGAAGTTTGGTTGTATTCTTAGCTTTTAGAGATTTCCTTTATGACCTTTAAACCCGCTATGCATCTCTACCCATATATAGGGGTGTTGGGATAATATTTCTGCTTTAGCTCAGAGGAGCTGTATTTACTTAACAAATATATATAGAAATTAAATCATGCAAAAGAAATGTAAAAGCAGTGTAAATCTGCTCTTTGCTAAATATGATTAATACTCAAACCTGAATGCCAGATATCTTTCAGAACACTTGTAACTAAACATAAATTAGGAATGCAAGTGCTTGAAGACATTGTGTTGTCTGAGACCTCCATCCTCATGTTTGTTCAATCATCAACCTCTTTGAAAAGATTTACATTCTCTTTTAGGGCTAAATTTATTGAGTGCATAGATCAACTCTGTTTTTCAAAGCTTGTGCATGTTTCCCACCTGCAGTTTCTTGTTTCCAGCATATGAGGAGCAGCTGTGGAAGAGGGAAGTTGGAAGAGCAGATTAAGTCTTGGATGTGCTTTTCCCAGATTCTTCTTTGCTCTTTGGCTCCAAGCTCTAGGCAGTGGTACTCTGCTCTTAGTGTTTTTCCCTCACTTCTTTTGCCTTCTTGCCTATGATATGACAGGAGATGCACAAAGAAGAGGTTGCAGAATCAGTAAAGGAGACGGTGGGAAGAAGTTAACCTCTGCCCTCAGAGTAGTTTCTTTGGGCTACTGGAAACGGTTTGAGGATCTGATCCAATATTGCAAGTGTTTAGCTGTTGTTCAGGCACTCAGCCTAGGGTATTTGGGCACACTGCTGGCACGGATGCTTTTTTCTCAATCCTGCTTCAGCTCCAAAATGAGCTATTTTCATTACGTATGCTACAGGTGTTCCAAAAATGTGCCCTCTGCCTGTGTATTCCTATCCCTCACATGCATCTCTGGATCTCTTACATATTGCTTAACACTGGAGAGCAATCAGACCACTCCAGTGGGTTTATGCTTTTATTGGGTTTTTCCCCCTTGTTTTCCGTTCATGATGCTAAATATTGTCATTTCCTCTTGCTTTTGGATGCAGATGAGTATAGGGAAAGCTTTATTCTAACTTGTCTACATTCTGCTGTTGATTTAAGTTAACTTCTTTATGGAACCATGGAAGTACCTGGGTTTTGTATGATTTAAAAATTTCTCTCCCTTTGGTGCTGAGAGGGAAATCCTGATATGTGCCTAGTTCAGAGCATAAAGTTTGTCTTTCTAAATTTCCCTAAAATTTTTTATTGGCATAGTCTTTTCCTCTAGTATCCATTTTAACACGTTTTGTCTGTGGATTCAGACAGCTTTCAAATCTTGTTAACAGTGGTCAAAGGAACTGTCTGCTGTTCCTGGAGAGGGTGCTTTGGCAGGACTGGGCTGTCTTTTCTCTTTCTTTTCTTTTCAGGAATCCAGACAAGGTTTTGTAAGCAGTGTCCACTGATGTACTGATACTTACTTGAACCTCTTGTCTGTTCTTTTGTGCTTGCTTTCCTTATTAGTTTTTCCATCAATGTGTTTCCAAGGTCTTTACAATTTTTATCCTGTCCTGCCAGTGATACCATGTGGGACTGCAAGAAGAGCCTTGGCTGAAAAGGGATTTTGGTACACTTCATGCAATGTACCTCCAAACTTTAATTTCTGATAGATATCAAACTATTACCAGAGACTTTTAAGACCAGATTAGAAACAAACAGCCCAACCAAGTTCTTCACTATTCTTGCTGTTAGAAAGGATTCGCTAATAGCAATTCTGTTGTTCAGGTTTATATGCTTGTTATTTTGCACCTCTAAGGCTATGTAAAAATTGTTTCCTTCTACATGACGGATTTGAATACTAAACTCACTTTATGTTGGAATAACACATGGCAACAGCAAGAAAGTAGGAACAAAAATGTATGGAAGCTGACATGTCATTTTTTTTCTAAAGATGGATCTTCTCTGAAAACGGGCAGAATGAGTTGCTTGTTTTGTGTGAGAATCACCAACTCTTCCCACACTTCATTTCCTCTAACCTTTGTCCCTGTACCCATATCAGTGCATTTAAAATATCCAGTTCCATGCTGTCTTTGTGGCTTTTGAGGTCAGAGTAGATGCTTTTGTGTGGGGTCATGATGCCTGTGGTGAGTCATTCTTTTAAGCATATACTCAATCTCTTTCTCAGTATATTCTCACATCTAAACTATTCAACCCCATATTCTGTAAAATGGCCATTATGGCTTGTTTTGGTGGCTATGTGCATGAAAAATTCCAATCTGTATTCCTCTGTGGCAACAGCCAGAGTTTCCTCTCGCAGAATGTAAGCGAGCTTGGAGTGTATGCTGTACTCCTTTACAGCTGCTTTGATGAATAAAGCTTTGAGGTAGAGCAAAAATGCCAAAATAGCTTTAAAACAACTCTTCAATCTCATCAGGTGTATGCAGTCTTCAATTATTTTATTTTCGAATATATAACTTTGCATCTCAATGGCCAGTCACAATCAGGATTCCTTGACATTCAGTTATCTCTAGTTCAGAATACTTGTTTGGTATTTTAAATCAAAGTACTCCTCAAGCATTAATTAATACTGTTTCTTGTTTCACTTGTGTGGTGCTGGTAAATGTTTGAACTGGGTAAACACCATGAAAAACTTCAATCTGTTCATTTACATTTTTTAATAAACTGCTTTGCTCATGGCACTTTTATGTTTGCATTGCACAAACAGTGAGTGATTGAGTCTTGCAGACATAAATGATCAGAGGAATGGAACCTCAGTTTTGAAGGGAAGTAACCATCTGCTCACTGCTGTGGAGGTTACCAGGCTCTGGCGAGGTCTTGGCGCTGTGGTTTGAGAAGTGTCTGTGCTCACTGTTTGTGATGCTACAGAGCTGCTGGTTGTGGGGTTTGAGGGGGTATCCCTTTTACCTTGTTAATGTGGAAGGAACCATTGGAAAACTGTCCTGTGACATATGAGGTCCTCCAAGCCCAGAGAAATTTTCAAATGGCAGAGCAGGTGAGGAAGTAGACTAAATTGCTTATAGTAACTGGAAATTCAGAAGAAATTTTTATGGGCAGGTTACAAAACCCTGTCCCAACCCTGGTAGTCATCTATTGGACTTACTTTAGGTAGAGTGATAATGAAAAATAAAAAATTCCCCAGATTTATTTTGAGACTTACTTTTTGTGATCTGAATGGTTTCTGTTTTCTCATGTGAGCTCTGTAACACGAAAATGAAATTAATTTTGCAGAATTGTGTGTGTTAATGGTATTAGTTTAAATGACAACTGATGCTATCACTAACAAAGGTAATTCAGAATAAAATGAGCTATCCTAATCCATAGGTATGTAATACCTGCAGTGAAGGGCTAGATAGCAAAGCCTTCCCTCTGGGTACCAGAGGTGACCACAGTTACTGGTTTCAGCTATCCAGGGATTAAATATATATATGTGTGTATATATGTATGTCTTGTATGTACCTTATCCTAAAGCTTTTATATAAATAAGAGTAGAATGCAGAATTGATCACTTGTGTTTTTAAAATATATGTTTGCAGATGTTTGACAGCTGTTTCTAAAGTCAGAATATGGATAGCTTTGTTAGTGTTTGCTGCAAAGACCCAATTAAACTAAGCATAAACCTAAGCTTTACATCTTTCCCTTCTTGTCTTAAGCTGCTTGGAAATGCAGTGGAACTCTGGAATTTTTTCCTGCAAGTCTCTATTTTTGGTCTGTAGTGTTTCTTTGTTTTCACTGGCAGGAAGTTAAAATAAAAGCAGTTGGCTGTTCCCTGGTATATATTTTCTGGTTTGAAAGAAAAACCTTCGTCCCATTAGGTTGAGCTTGCAATTTTCCTAGTCACAAAGACTTTTGTCTAATGAGTTGCCTGTAGGGAAAAAGTCAAATCTGATTTTTGCAGCCAAGTGTGTTGGATAACATGCTTCTGCTCAGCTTGATGGAAGAAAATGCTCTGCCAGAGAGAATCTGAACTTCCTCTGACAGCTCCAAAAGCATTGTGGTTTTAGTAGGAGATGGACTTACTTCAGTTTTGTTTCTGATGGTCTGGCTACATGTGGAAAGGCAGAGGAAGTGATGGTCCTGTGGATTTTTCTCTCAATAAATCATCTGAACTTAGATTGTTTGCATTCTGAAGTGCTTGGATTCTGATGCTGAGATAAGGAATACTGTGGCTCTGCTGTGATGTAGCTTTTTTTTTTTTTTTTTTTTTAATTTTTTATCCTCTGAATGGTAAAATTTGGACTTATTTACTCTGGCAAAGGCAGATGAGAGACTTCAGGAGAAGAATTCTCCACTCAGCAGTAACGTTTCTAAAACTAGAGCTGGCGATGAGGTAATTGGAACTCCTGCAGTGTTTTATAATCAGCCTGCAAGTTGGATTTCTGATGCTGACTTCATATTTAAATATGCTTAACTGTAATAAATAATACGTATTTATAATCTTACCTTGTAATTGGATGGCTAAAGAGTTTAGTAATTTATTTTTTTTCTATTCTTAAGATATCTGTTGTAATGTAGTCATTGAAAAGGCAACATCGTTAAGGGCTGTTCACCCTTTTCCCAGTGTTCAGGGGCATCTTAAGACTTGACCTGGCCTTGAGATGAAAAGGAAGTCAGTCTGCATTGGACAGTGACTTTTGACTTTTGATGGGACCAGACCTGTGCAGACACTGCAGAGCCCAGCCTCCTGTCACTCAGTTGGGAATGGCTGTACATGGGCAAAGCAGGTTATGTTTTGTGGAAGAATGAACATTTTGGACAGTGCAGTGATTGCTTTGCTTAGGCTCTGGAACTGACCTCACGTGGGGCGAGCCACAGTTCAGGAGTGCCCGGTGGGGGAGAAGAAGGGCTGCCTGTAGCTGGTGTTGGGACACTGTGGCCATGAACTTGTGCTGCTCTGACTTGAGTTGGCTCCTGACAAATAAGAATGCAGCTGTGCTGTGCTGAGGTGGTCTGCCAGATAAAACTGTGTGCACATTTCAAACGGCATTTTTGCTCTTTCTGATTCTTTGCTGTTTCTGATTCTTTGAAGGAAAGATTGACCGTGGCAAATTCTAGCCTTCATTTATAGCATATATAAAAGGCCATTGAACTTCGTGTGTCCTTACGTGTGCTGCCCTGTAGTAGTGCTGTTAACAGTGCAGCCGTAGTAATGTTGAGGAAAAATGAGTCGTTCTGTCTAGCTCCAGTCAGGGATTTGTTCTCACCCTGATTTTAAAGCTACCTGCTTTTAAGTTTTCCTCTCTGCTATACAAATGTGATTAGAAATTTGATCTTATGGTAGCTTTCACTCTATGCAAAATGTAACTGAGCAAGTTTATCTTTACTACTAGAATAATAATTATATATCATGGCCTACAAAAGGAAATGCAAGAAGAATTTTAAAAATTTTATTTAAACCATATTCTGGTTTTGAATGGTGTTCAATTACCCACTGTTTGATCCTTTTGTGTGTATTGATGTGTGTAGTAGCACTTAAATTTTGGTGCTGTAGAAGTTTTTGTTTCATTTCCTGAGTAATTCTGTCAGACCATGTTGGTTCACTCTGTCCAATTTCGTACAGGGATGATCTCTATGACATGCAACCAAAGTGTCCAACTGAAAAACTTAAACTGAAAGTTACGAAATACTGTTCTCCACTTTCTGTATCATGAAGTTGGGCTTGATGAGGGAAGAGAAGGAAAGAAAAAGATAAATTCAGCCACATTTTTGATAGTGTAGGATTTTCTCTAAGCTCATAAAGAAGTTTAACTAATGCTAGTGTAGGTGTTAGTTGAACCTTTGAAATCTTATCAAATACTGCTGTTAATGAATAAATCAGTCTCTCTATTCCTGCTCAGCTGGTTGCTTTCTCAAGCCAACACAACCAGTAGTGTAGCAGTACAGTGAACTCAGAGCTGCTCCCGTTTAAATTAGTTTTATTTGGAGGAGATACTTCCTTGCATTGAAATGTAGGGCTGGTAGGGTTTAGAGTTTAACAGTTTTGGTTTTGCATTTGGGTAGACATAGTTAAAAAATGAAGATAGAAGATATGTGCAAGCCATTAGAAAACTAAGTGTACATTGTTTCTTTTGCATTGAATTTAGGTAAATGTGTTTCAGTAAATACGTAGCTCTGCAGTGGGGTTGAAACTAAGTGGATGGTGATTTTGGAGCAAACGTTTGGGAGGGTTATCCCTGAGAAATGGGACTGAAAGACTTGTTTGGGTTCCCATCTGCTCTCAGTGAGCTTTAGGGGGGAACTGTTTTGTTTTCTTGCTCTCTGGAACTGATTAGAAGCCTTTGTAAATTAACTGATGTTACTTTTTCTTTAGGATGTGGGTCAGCATCATCTGAAAGAGTTACTATCTAAAACATATGGGTTAAATAAAAAAAGTGTATGTCCTCCCAGCTTCCTGTGTTTGTGTTCTGTTTATATGTTGTTAAGGTTGGTGTCCAGCTGCCTCCCTGCAGTTTGAAAACGAGGTTGAGCCAGATGTGAGCAGACAGATCAGGACCTGGTGAGGAGGTCACAATGGGCATAATTGCTTAGGCTTCCTTTTTTGAAAGTCATAATTTAGGATTTTTGACTGATGAATACTGTGTAACATGAAGCAGAACTTAATTTCCCTCTTAGTTGATAACTGCATGAAGCAATTTATGTTGTATATTTAGAAGCTGTGCTTAAACAGCTTCCTGGGCATCAGTGAAGAGCTTAATTTTCAAATCAGTTGAATTTTCAGATTTCTTGTGATCCATAAAGTCCCAGCCTTGATGTAGTTTCTTTTCTATCTGTGTAGATTCTTTTTTATGTGTGAGGAAGTATTGTTTGCGTTGCCTTCTTTAAGGATTAAAATCATATTTGTTTCACCACAGTATCTCACTACTTTTCCTAATGGCATTATTTTATTTGTCTTTCTTTTCCTGTCAGAGATGCTAGTGTTTGGAAAAAATCCCATAATGTGGAGTTCTGATTCACAGAGCTGCAGATGTTGCTTGGAAGGGACATCTGGAGGGAGGTCATCTTAGTCCAGCCTCCCACTCAGAGCGGGACTATTGCCAATGCTAGTTTAGGTCAGTTACAGCTTTTAGCATCTAAAATCTGCCAGGATAGACTCCACCTCTCTGGGAACACTTCCTGGTGTCTGGCCTGAACCTCCAAAGCCAATATAACTGGTGAGAATTTGGTGTTGTCACCTCTGCCACTGCCATCCAGTAGCTTTAGGCTCTGTTAGACTGGCCCTTGGCCCCCTCTGTCAGACTGAGCAAGCCCAGTTCCCTCACCATTCCTTATCAGGCCAGGTGCTTTAGATCCCTGAGCATCCTGGAAGCCCTTTGCTGGTCAGTCTCCAGCTGTGCCACAGCTCTAAGGCTGAGCCCCAAAAACTGTACTCAGTCCCTGGTTTGTAATGGCAGCACAGGAACTGGATTTCTCACTGGCTGAGCCTTTCCTATACATGAGTAAAGGTGCTCCTCTGCTAGAGATCAATGCCTGTACCACCTAGAAGTAGTCTGCTTAGCTTTAATTATTTTCTAGGTAAGGAGTCAGGATGATGGGGGTCCTTAAGGATGGTTTAAGGATCTCAGCAGCTGGAAAAACAGAAGAGAAAAGGGTGAATGTCATCCATGTTGTACTTGTGATAGATACCTGCAAAATCTATAAGATGTAAGAAGTAGTGACCTTTGTCTGTCAGAAACCTCTATGTTTGGAACTGGGGTGGAATGCATATAATATTAAAAACATGGAGCAGGATTTTATGTCTCAGATCACTTGGATTTCAAGGCTGAGTGGAAGGCACACCAACCCAGGAGAAAGCAGTACAAGATGATAGCTTTCCCCAGTCCCTTGAGGCCCGAAGCCCAAGTGTAGTGGCTGAAAGGGATAGCAGTAATAAAGTTGAATATCTGCTTCTCGTCAAAGGTGACTCCTAAATTGAAGGAACAGGAATTTAAGTAGTATGGCCCTTCAAAATGGCCTGAACTGGCAACTCATAATTGTACAGTGAGTTTGTTAAGGCTTTTTGGTTTTGTTTGAGTTTTTTTCACTAAAATACAACAGTTTTGTATTTTAGTAAGGAAGGGGATAAATAAGTTAATTAAACTTTGGTTTTCATCTCTCACATTAAATTCCTGTGACAGGTCACAAGGTTACAAATGGAACTAATTCTAACTTGGGGGCAATTTGTATTGGATGAGAAATACATAGTCCTTAAACCACTTGCTTCAGTAACTGTTCTGTGGGATTGAAGGTAAAATACTCTAAATAGCTGTGTTCTCTTACTTAGCACTCAACTGCACACAGATTAATTGTGAAAATCTGGACAAGGAGTTATTAGTACAATCTTAATTTGAAACTTCGGGGGAGGACTTGGTTTCAGTTGTCTTCTGGGGTCAACACAAACCTCTGGTGAAGGGTGCACAGTGAAGAATAATCAGGCAGGTGGACTGGAAGAGCAGGATCTACCTACCTGTGTGCTGAGTGTGGTGAATGAAGATTTGTCTTGAGGGATGAAACAGAATTGCAGGGATTTCCAGCAACACTGTGGCACTGGCACAGGGCTCAGTTAAAATAGAAACTTGGAATTGAAATGTCATTTACAGTCTTTGTTGTCTGACCTTAAGCACATCTGCCCTCAGGATCTGTCCTGAAGCTATGACTGACCAACTGGTTCATGGGGGGAAAATTTGTGGTATGTTATGAAGTTCGAATTGAAATGCTGCTGAAGGGAAACAATTACATAGTTAACTTTTTTACCTGTATTTTTTTTCCTGCAGAGGTATGGAGAACTTGGTAGCTGGCTCCAATCTTCCTCCACTTTTTACAGATGAGGATAGATCTAAGGAAGGTAGTGAAATTAATGTAACTGGGTAAGCAACTCCATTTTCACCTTCGGCTGGTACTTACTATCTCTGTACTTGTCAGGGAAATTGTTTCAGTGGGAGGAAAGCATTCTCATTAATTTTTAAAAAGAGAAATAAACCTGACAAAATTCAATCTCACAATGTTCCCTTGGCCTTGATAGAAGATCACAGGACTCTGTTTAGGAGAAAACAGAACTCTTCTGAGCTGATGGAAGTGGTCACAAACTGTTCTTTAGTATCTCTTACCTTTAAAGGTAAATCCCTAGGATTTTAGTCTTAAGACAAGTGACATTATGGGGACAGAGAGGGAGGAAGCATCTGTTGGCCATAGTGGTCTCTGCTAAGTACATTATTTCAATTAAAGATATACTGTTCATCACTGATCTCTGAAACTGATGTCTAAAACTGATCACTGAGACTGGTGTCTCCTTTTTGTCAGTCTGACTCTGCTTTTAAAAAGTGCAGCAATGGCCTCTTAAAATCACAATGCCAAATAATGTTTTATTTTAAGAATACATGGAATTCTTCCTCGTTTTGATAATTGAAGCTTGTCCTCTGTTTTGCAAGGCACCAAGCAGTAGAAGTCAGACTTTGCAGTTAGGTAAAGCACTGTGAAAATGAACGTGGACACTTTCACTTCAAATGGGCCTGAATTTGGATTTACTTATCTGGGACTTCAAACTTGTTGGTGCCAAATTAGGTCCTTGTTTGAATTAGGCTTGTGTTTAAGAGATATTAGTGTTTTGGCTGAGCTTTCATCAGTATTTCTGCAAATGGCTGTGCCGCATGAAGTTTTTCCTGTAGGTGTAGTTTAGAGAGCTTCTCTGCTAAGGGGCAACAGAGAGGAAAACTGAAATACTCTTCAAACCCTAACAGTGAATCCAGAGCTGTGTTGTTCCTATTCTTTCTGACACATACCAAATATAATTAACTTATGGGAGGGTGTCTGCTGTGTTCCCTTGCTCCCTCTCTAATTGTCAGTAATATGAGCTCAATCTGGTGTCTCAAAGTCAGGCGTGGATCTCGCCAGCCCCTGTGTCTTTACCAGTAATTATGTCACAATTGCTGACTGTAATGAGTAATGAAAAGATGCTGTTCTTTCTGAAGACAGATATTCCCATGGGCATTCAAGTAACAATTCTGTTCATATATATCAAATTTTTTGATTTTGTGTTCTACATCAATAGGAACATTTATTTTGAATATTTAAAATTCGTCATAGACATGAGTAGCTTTAGACTGGAATAAAAGAGCAAAGGAGACTTGAAGGATACCCTGCTGTTAAAGGAATTTTCATGAATGTAACTGGGTAAGACCAAGTAATCTTTAGCCTCAAGAAGGGTTGAAATTGTAAAATTAGTCCAAAAATCTTGTATTAGTTTGCCCACTGAGCACAGTGCCGAGAATGTCCAGGGGGTTGTTGCCCCAAAACGTGTGTTCATCACTGTCAGTCTACCTTCAGAAGTATTTCTACATGCTTGCTCTTTTTTGCCTCCAGACATCTCACCCTTTTTGGAGTAAGGTAGATTGATACAGCTCTTGCAGCAAAATTAAATAATGGCCATTCTGGAGCCTGTTGGGAGCTAGTCATGTTTGTGTTTAAATACCCACGTGTATGAACAGGAGATGGCGTGGACTGAAGTTCAATCCAAGATCATATACAACCACAGACCTCTAAATATGTTTGTGGAGAAATATATTAAACACATCCAGAAAGGTGTATCTTGGTTGATGATGAAATTCTGATGTCAAATTCCTTATGGTATTTTTGAAGAAGGGTAGATTCATGCTGTCTGGTTTCTGATCCAAACAGACACTTGCCTGATAGTTGTGTAATCAAATGCTTCACTAAAAATGAAACAAAATACCACTTTAAATATCAAACTGGGTCTGAAAGTCCATAGGCACTGTGGTAGTTATAGTGGTTGCTTGGATGGAACAGCCAGTTCTTCAAAAAACACTTTTAAATCCCCTTTTTTCTTGCTAGTGTGAGAATGAATATATTTGCAACATTTTTGCATATTTTAGAAGATTAGGGAGGAAGTGATAGAGGAATGATGATCAAATTTTTTGTTCTCCTCTTCTGTGCTTTTCCAGATTAGCTAATTCGGAGAGTTCATTCAGTGGTGGAACTTCGCAGCCTGTGAATAACCCAGATTTGGTGGAGGACTTGTCACAGGCTCAGCAGCTGCAAAATGAGTCTTCTAATGCTGCTGAAACCACTGAGCAGAAGCCTGAGGAGGAGGTGAGATGAAATAATAGTAACTTTTCAATAAAGCAAAGGCATGGCCTTCTGTCATTATATTTGTCTTACCTGCTCAGATTTTTTTTTTTTACTAGGATCGCAAATTTTTATCCGTTTGCCATTTTCATCCTCTGATTCCCTACCTTTCTCCTGTGTTGCACAGCTGCACACAGAGAGCTGGCAGTTGGAATGTGCAGAGCACAGCACATGGGTCTCAGCCTAGCCAGAGGGGCCCACAGGCTGGTGCTGCATTCAGGACTGAGCGTTCAACTGCCACAGCTTCTTTTCTCACTTGTGAGCCAGCAAAGTGAGACTGTTGTACTCTACTGGTAGTAACTGATATCTTTAAAACCATTATGCTTTTACTACTTTAGACTACACCTTGTGTACAATCCAGCATTGGTTTTTGGTGACTAAGTCATGAAGGACCTGAAGTTTGATTAGGAAGTGGTTTGGGGTCTTGTTGGGATTTTTTTTTTGATAGATGCATTTGATATTCCGCCTTGTAGTTTTTCAGCTGTGAGGTCCTTTTTTAATCAAGTAATAAAATTCTAGGAGGAAAACAAAAAGTAACATGATGGCAGGAACATGTTGATCTGGGGAAACGTTAGAAGTACTGAAAATAGTTGTATGTACATAGCATTAGAACATAGTGTTGTCCAGAGATTGCTGTAGAAATAGTTTGAAGCCAAGAGGATGAGTGATAATGATGTTATTCCTGTGAACTCACAGTGTGCCCCAGGCACATCTTACAATATTCCCTCCTTCGGAGTTTGTTTGTTGCTCCATTGGAGGTGATTAGTGGGAAAGACAATCTACTGAACAGATGAGAGTAGAAAAGCCTGTATACTGTCCTTACACCCACATTTTGGGCACATTGTGCATGAAGGACAAAGATCTAAAAGGTGCAAAATAACTAGTTATCAATTATTAACTAATGCACAAAATCTCTCCAAAAAGTTTATTGAAGTAAATGACTCGGGTGAAGGGTATGTAAGGGTGAGAGCAAACAAGTAATAAAAAAATATTTGCAGTTGCATTAGTTAAGATGATCATGTTGGGGATTATCAGTCCTTGTGATTTTACAATCAGAAACTGATGCCAACGTTATTTTGTTGTCCTTGTGGACTAGGAGAAACTGTAATTGCTTTTCACAATGAGACTTGTTTGGCTTTGTTTAGACAAAAGTCAGGATAGCTCTAAAGTACGGCTTGAAACCTGCATCCATGGAGAGGAGGTATTTGCAGCAATGTACTTCTGAAGACATCGTTTATTCCTTCCAGATGTGCTTATTTTCACTCAGTCTGAATTGTCTTCTGTTTTCATTTTGCAGCAGCAAAGAACCAAACGAGGAGGCTGGGCCAAAGGGAGAAAGAGGAAGAAACCCCTTAGGGACACCAATGCCCCCAAATCGCCCCTCACAGGGTACGTGCGGTTCATGAACGAGCGTAGGGAGCAGCTGCGAGCCAAGAGGCCGGAAGTCCCTTTCCCAGAGATCACCAGGATGCTGGGCAATGAGTGGAGCAAACTGCCTCCTGAGGAGAAACGGGTACCATTACACTCCCTTGTCCTTGTTGGGTGTGATTACTGTTAAATGGGGATGTTGTTTAGTGAGGAAGGTAGCACAGGTTGAAATTGTGTTTAGGAGGATATTTCAAAATAAGGGGCACAGGTTCAAATGATGAACCCTGGTAGGGCCATAGCATCTCCTCCAGGTGTGACTCGAGGAGAACTGTATCCTCTATGTGATGCAAGAATACATCCAGAGTGGGGGGATTGCTCTAATGAGACATCCCAGGGTTTGTGTGATCTGTCTGGATGTAACTCTGCTGTACCAACTCAGACACAGCTGAGACATGTAAGGCCGAAGTCTTGGGATGTGATGTCTCCTAAGTGGGAGTCCTGTGGCCTTCTGCACTGTCTGATAAGTGAATGAAGCTCAAGGCTATGCTTGGGCTGGTTTTTTAGAGCCTTCTGGAGTGGACCTTGTTAATGGGTTAATTGCTAATGGATGTCTTACTGTCCACACCTGATTGCCAGTTCGAGATTACTGCAAAGCAATTTTTAAATCCCAGTGCAACTGAATGCTCTTATATGAATTTAATCTTGATATTTGAACTTTGAAAAATACTTAAAGGGTAAAATGAAAAATGAGATGATGCAAAACCCCAAGATTTCCTTTTGTTGCTTTTTTACTCAGCTTGTAGAGTGCAACTTAGAGATGATATGAAATGGTGCATAGGCACTGTGATTTAACCATAATGGAAAATGTGTGGCAAGGCAAAGCAGTTGATTTGGTAGCAGAGATAGTGAGAATGATGTTGCTTAGAGAAAAGTCAGGATTGCTCTTATGTAAAGTTGGAAATTTACATCCATGGGGAGATTGTCTTGTGGGAACATACTCCTGATGAAAATGTCTACTGGGAGAGAAGGGGTCTGTCCCTCTGTCCCCTGCATTTTAACATATTCTTATCATGTCCAAGGCAGATTTTTAACCTAGGAAAAAGGAAATTGGGTTCAAATCTCTATTCTATATGCTGCTTTTTCGATCCCCAGAGAATCTGTCCTTGAGTAAAGCTGTAAGCTTCTAACTCAGAGCAGGTCAAGGGAAGATTGCTGAGCCCTTTCAGCAGCACATTGCTGGAGATGGAAAAGAAGAATTAATATCCTACAGACTAATAACATGTCCAAAAGCAACGCCAACCCAGCATCACCAAATTTGCTCCCCAGTCCAGAATGTTAACACTGTCATCAGCAGGGTCAAAACTGTGTTGCAAATGTAAGGAAATCATAACTCATATGTATTCTCATGATGACTTAATGAAAGTACCAGGTGACTAAGGTTCACTTGGGTTTAATTCTGACCTTCACTGAATTTTAAACTCATTTGGAGAAAAAATTGGGAAGGCAACTTTTTTCTTGAAAGGATCCCATTAGTAAGCATTGTGACCATTCATTAAATGTTTTTCAGTTCATCAGTTCCCCTAAAGAATTCTCCACTTAAGCTCATTCTGTCATGCAGATGTGTGAAATATCTTCAGGCTAATGAAAAAAGGTTTCTATTAACCAAAAGGCAGATAGATTATATCAATTAAAACCAGGCTCTTTTATTTTAATGCTGCTCTTTGCAATAGCCATGATGCTTTGTTCACCTCTCAGTTGTGCCAAGTGTGTGGTGGTGCTTTTTTTTCTGTGGGGCATGAAAACGAGAGTGTATTTGCAACCCCACTGTTACAGGTCTGAACCATAAAGCATCATCTGATAAGATGTTATTGTTTGGCAGCACTTAATCCTGGCCACAGAACAGAAATTCTGAAGTGCTTGGTCTCTAGTGTAGGTAACATTCAGTTAAGTGGCTTAGTAGCAAGTTACTCCTAGGCCTAACAAAAAGTAGTTAACAGAATAGTTATTATAGAAAAGTGAGAGAAGAATGGGACACCAGAATACAGTGATTTTA
Organism: Platysteira castanea; assembly: GCA_013397175.1. Taxonomy (NCBI): domain Eukaryota; kingdom Metazoa; phylum Chordata; class Aves; order Passeriformes; genus Platysteira; species Platysteira castanea. Next base: position 699,159 of record VYXC01009764.1, read on the forward strand.
TCCAGAGGTCTTGTGTCTTTGCATCTCATTGTTTCTTCACTCCTTTCCTGTTTGCATAGGTGAAATGGATCAGCACTCATCTGACAAGTTGTTTTTCTTCCCTTCCTCCCGAAGGGGAGGAAACTCCCTGAAACTCTTGGACTTTTTTGTTTCAGCGATACCTCGATGAAGCAGATAGAGATAAGGAGCGTTATATGCGGGAGCTGGAGCAGTATCAGAAGACTGAAGCCTACAAAGTCTTTAGCAGGAAAGCACAGGACAGACAAAAAGGCAAATCACACAGACAAGGTATTGAATGGGACAAAAATATGTGCCTAGCTAGAACAACAGAAGATTCCCAGCCAGTCATGTGGCCTGGCACTCCTTTAAAGCCTTTGATTTAAAGGCTTGTTAAAAAGTGAATGTGTTCTTTCTATGGCATTTACATCAGCTGTGTGTAAAGGGAATTAGACTCATGTGAATTTAACTGTATCTGGGTTGTGTTGGAGGATGTGCATTAAGAGCATCAAAGAGCTTATTAGCAGAGCTGCACAAGTCTGTCTAGAATTGTTGTGTAATTATGCTTGTGTAACTGCTTTAATTCATTGGTGGTTTTCTCAAATTTTGTTTATTTTGAGAGACTTCTTGTTTTCTTTTTCAGATGGAGCAAGACAGCCAGCTCATGATCATGAGGTAAACTTCTTCATTCTACACTTACATCAGTGGGTAGACTTTCAGGTGAAAAAAAAAACTTTTAGCAAAGTCAAAAGCCAGTTTATCAGAACTTGAGTGTGAATTCTTTCTCTTCCTAATGCAGGTTTTGAAAAGTTAGAAACAACTGAGTTATTCTTACACTCATTAGTATGACAAAACTAAATTCGGTAAGTCTTGGGCAGGTACAAATTATCTGAGATGAAATGGAGCCTAGGGTACAGTGAAAACACAGGTCTGTTTTGTAATGCAATGTTAAGAACTTAAAAATAGTGTGAGACCTCAATAAACCTGCCAGGCTAGCACCTTTAGGTGGCTGTTCTCAGGTACTGATTTTTTGCAGTAACACAAATGCTTGTGCCTCCTTTGAGAAAATAATGGGTAAAGCAACCAAATAATAGAAAAATCTCTGGCTTAAACCCCCTCCTGCCCTCCTGCTCCCTCTGCATATGTAAATATTGGAAAAGAGTGATAATGTCTGGAGATAGAGCTCATCAACTACAGCACAGGCATCTTACCACAAATCTTGTATGTGCTGGCTGTGGTCTCTCTGTCCTTGTAATGCTGCAGCTTTCTCCAGTTGTATTACCTAGGGCCACAGAGCTTCTTTCATGGTTACCAATAAATTGCAAACAAAGAGCAATGAAAAAATCTTGTTTATACACAGTCTCTTCACTTGTAAGCAATAGGGCTTTCTGAAAGATCTGTCTTTCTTTGTGAGGTGTTTTGCCTTGGGAAAGCAATCCAGTTGGCTTCTAATGTGTTCATTACAGTAGTGACAAGGCTGAACACTGCTGAGAGGCAACTACTGGTGTTGTCTACTTGATGGAAAGTAAGTTTCACTTTCAGGAAAATGTTTTGGTAGCATGTTTTAATATGCCTTTTATTAACTCCTAGAGGAAGTGCTTGCAGTGAGATTATCCTTTAGAAGTACATGGTCCCCAAGGTTTTCTGATTCTACAGTCACTGAATCCAAGTTTGTCTTTAACTGTATGAAAACTGAAGTCTTCAAGTTCTAGGCTGTGACTCTTATATAACATTTAAGTTATACAGGTGACAAACTACAAATTTGGAGTCTTCCCTCTTACCCTTCTAGTTCAAGTTATCATTGCTGATCTTTCACATCATAAATGCAGTTTAAAAAGAGTTCTCCTCACCCTGTGAGATTTCTAAGCTTCATGAGATACAGCTGAACATCAACCTGTCAGTCAGACATCCTACTCTGAAACTGTGCCTTTGACTACTTGATGTTTTTCACCTTTATATTTATAAAATCCCACGTGCTTATCACCTGATGTGCTTTCACATCTTTTGTGTGGGGAAGGTCAAGTATTATCATCCTGTATAGGTGGGGAATAAGCAGAAAAAACTTAGATTGGTTCTAGAAGTGTCTATTCAAGTTGTTACTGGAAGTGAGGCTAAAGGTTTTCGTTGTCTTGCTGCTTTCTCCTGTCTGCACTTTTATTGCTGTGTTTGTGATTAGTAGGTACAAGCTGATGAAGTTATTTTTTGAGAGAATATAAGAAAATAAGGTCAAAGAAACCTTTCTTCTTTCCCTTGCTCCACTTAAGTGTTTATGATGTAGTTTCTGTGAGTTGGTGTTGAAGTAATTTTAAATATTGTATATAGGGTTGACCTCTAAAGAGTTTTGTGATAGGCAATTCAAATACTAGTTATAATAAAATATAACTGAAGGATGAGAGAGAACTTTTAATAGATACTGCCTTGAAAAACATGCACACACAGTCCCATGAGCTCATCTATGGCCATGACATAGGACATTTTTCTTCCTTCAAATTCTAGTTTCATAAATATGACATACAGCAATGTACACTAGCACTATTGTCATCAGCAGTGACTAAACCCCTGAATAATTGTTCTCCGTTGTTCTGTTATTGTTTATTTCCTCAAGCTGCTTGATTCCAAGTAGCTCTGGCATCATGCACTCAGTTACACTGGTTAGTGGAAAGCTTTCAAAGATTTATGCACACAGGTTGAGGAGAGCAGGGGTTACCTGGTGGTGCCTACTCTGAGAATATTTAATGGAGTAGTATATTTATTTTATCTGTTCCTTCTATTGTCTGCAGCCTGACTGTAGCAGGAAAGGGTGAGCCTAACCCCCCCAAAATCTCAGCTGTCTCATTACCATACTTCACCAAGTCTCTATGAACTTCAAGTCTGATTCATTGCAGAATCTTCAAAGTTCAACCTCAGTCTTAGTAACCAGATAAGATTATTGACTCTTGAAGCATTTCAATCTTATTGAAGGCAAATGATAGAAACAATTTTGATTCTCTTTTGGTTTGAGGGATGACTAAATGATACATGAACTGAACAGACTGGGTCCTTTTCAGTAGGAGGTAATCGAAGCCTTATGATTTTAATCTTCAGTGAACCTCAGAGTGGCTTAAGTACTTCAGGCTTCTCAAGTGGATCTTTTATCTGCTGGGTGATGTATTTTGTAATGGGAGAGTGCTGATGGTTTTAATGATCACTCTTCTGCTTAGCAGAATTTCTTGCCTTTTGGAAGCTGGACAGTTACATCTAAAGGCCTTAATATTTTCTGTTTTTTACCTGAAGAACCTGAATCCTAGGGCTGCAAAGAGAATACCTTCTTCTCTTTGCAGTACTCTCTCCTCCACCATCTATTCTGTAGGAGCCAGTGATGATCCAAGCCAGGGGCTCTTTGCACACAGGTGGTAGTAGTAGTGAGCATGAATTGGAATGTTCAAGATGGATGTTCTGTAAGTGTTCTAACCAAGCTTCATAACTGCCAGCGTTTCCTACTGCACTTTAATGTTGAGATCCTAGATTTTGGGGTGAAATTAATTCTTAACCATCTAGGCAGTGTTCAGACAAAATTAATGCATTATTCACACTTCTGTGTATGACTTCTCTTTCTAAATATACTCTTGAGACATTTGCCCCATAGCAGCACGTACAAAAACTTCAGTGAAGAGCACGTGTGATCACAAACCCCAAATAAAACCCTACTGTGCCTCACAGAGCTGGGAAGGTTTGTTACCCTTCCCTCCAGTCGTGCCTGTTTCTAGTGTATCTTCAGTTGATTCAGGCCAAGTGAGGTTTGAGTTCTCACTCAGTAAATACAGAGCTCCTCAGCTGTAATTGTGCCAGACAGCAGAAGTCAGCTTATCTTTAAAAGCAATCAATGGACAGTCTGTCTCCTTAGGTAAAGACAGGGTAGCTGTAGTTCCATCTAGTCTTGTCTGTCTTGGTTGACTGTCAAATGACATTCAGGTCACCCCCTGTAGCCCCTCTGTGTGGCAGGCACCAGCGTGATACTCTGAACTCAGGGGCCAGAACTCCCTTATCAGCTGGCAAACACTTAGGTTGTCTGCTGGAGGACACCAGTCGTGTGTAACACTGCCCTTCTGGATGATGAGTTTGTGGCACATTATCAGCCATGATGTTGAGGAGTTTTGAAAAGCTTTTGGTCTCCACAGACTCTCTTTCCTGCTTAACTTTGTTTCTGTGTTAAGTTACAGGTAGATTGTAGTTGCTGCAGCTTATTAAACCAAATTTGTATTGACTTTGTCCATAACAATGCACGTGTTAAAACAAGCATTAATTCTTGTTGATTTAGAAGTGGTGACTGAAGGATGTTAGAGTGGGGGATTTTTCCTTGAGTCAAATTGCATTTTGTACAGTTTTTTGACTAAGTTGTAGAGCATTTCCTCATTTAAAAGGGTTTTTTGCTTTTTTGCTACAGTGGTGAAAGACCAAGAACCATGGAACTTACTGTGCATTTTGCTCACTCAGTCTCCCGTTTGTTGCTATTCCCGTAAAGGCTATTTCAGAATGCGTCAGTTGGTTGATGGTGGAAAATACAAATGCCTTCAGATAGTTTTTAAAACTGAATAATTCCCACATATAATGTCATTAGGGTGAAAGAGTGTATTTTAGTCTGTTACATGTTGTTTCTTAATGATGATGTTTGATTAAACCTATATCTTGAAAAGCTAAGACACATCCTTTGGCCTTTCGTGGTGAGAGCTGGAAGTGTCTTTGATCTGTACAGCTTTTTAGCTGCCTCAGTTTCGGTCTCCTTGGCCTTTTATTCTCATGATCAAAACAGTTAAATGAATTCCTGAAAACAAACTTGTTTAGCTATGTTACTACTCTTTCTTTTGTAGAAAGAAGCAGATACAAAGGAGAGATCTGTCTTTGATATTCCAATCTTCACAGAAGAGTTCCTAAATCATAGTAAAGGTAAGCTAAACTTTGGCAGGGCTCTTTCCTCCTTGCTTTTCCAAAGTTCTTGGCAAATGCTGTCAAGCTGAAGGGTCCTTGCACTCTCCCATCTCAGCTCAAGTAATGACTTGGGTATAGTTTCTGCTGTTACCTTATCTCCGTATATACACAATGGCTGAAAAGCAGGTTTTCCTGGCATTGTCTTGCCAAATTAGCCTTTTTTGGGAATGTTTCTGATGTTTATTCCAGCCAGTCCAAGCTGTATCTACCGTTCTATAGGACTAAGAAATATCTAAGATGTAGCTTGATGATGATTCAGGCTGGTTAGCAGTATTTTATTTCCCCTCCGATATGTGGAAGATTACGCTGATATATTTTCTGTTACTCTGTTTGGTTTTCTTATCTGTGTGTCTCAAGAGTTTTGTATTTTTTGCCAGATTTCCTGAAGACTTTCTTGACTGAACAGAATTAAGATTCAGATAATTTTCATGGTCAATTATTTTTGTTACTGGTGTCTCGTTTGCAGGATTCTTAGCACTGCTGCTAAGCTTTGTCATTCTGATTGCATTTGAATTCAGTCTTGCAGTCTTCCTCCCTGATCAATTCCCCCATTCACTTCCATTCTCATGCTTTGAATGTTTTCTGATTTCTCTCTCTCTAGGAATTAACTCTATTTAAAGTGCTACTGTAGGTGCTATTGTCACTCCATGATGTGATGCTTTTTATCTATAAACCACAACTGCACCCTCTGTAATTACCAGTGGAGCACTCCAGAACATTCTGCCTCATTGCCTACCAGTCCTAGATCTGCTTTTAGCAGTTTTTCACTCTCTGGGAATGGGTTGATGTTCACAGCACGTGAAGCGGAGCTGCGGCAGCTGCGCAAATCCAACATGGAGTTTGAAGAGAGGAACGCTGCCCTGCAGAAACACGTGGAGAGCATGCGCACGGCCGTGGAGAAACTGGAGGTGGATGTGATCCAGGAGCGGAGCCGCAACACGGTGCTGCAGCAGCACCTCGAGACCCTGCGCCAGGCACTCACCAGCAGCTTTGCTGGAGTCCCACTGCCAGGTGAGACTGTTAAATTTAACTGCTTGTGTTTATATGATGTTGTGAGCTGAGAACACATGGTCTGCTGTTGTAGTTCTGTGCTCTTGGCTGTTTCTGAGCTTTTGTTGCGTTGGATAATGAAATATTAAAATGCATGCACGGGGAAGTGTAGAGTCAGTGCTTTATTTCAACATGACATTTATTTTCTTCTTGCTCTTACTCTTCCTAATAAAGTGAGACACATATTCAGTCCTGGCTCTCCTTCACTTGTTTTATGAAAATGTTACTAAATAAAATAGACAGGACCTGCAAGTTCCTTGATTAAAATAAAGGCTGTGTCTGTATTGTCAGCTGCCAGGGAATCCACTTAGATTCTATGAATGCCCAGCTGAAAGAGTTTGTTATAATCAACTATGAGACCCAAATCGAAGAGAACCATGCTTCATTAGTCCTGATATCCTTGGAACTACTCACTTCATGGAGTTAGGAGGACGTGGTTTTGCAGAATCTGTCACAAGAGGTGGTGCATGACAAAATCACCTCCTCCAGCAGTTTGCGTGCTGGCACAAATTACCCTTAGCATAGTGTTAACTTCTTGGAATTGCTGTAGTCATCAAAATACCTTGTGGCTTATTTCACTGTGTTCACTGTAGGTAGTGGGGAAACCCCCACGATGGAAACCATTGATTCCTACATGAACAGACTGCACAGTATTATCCTGGCCAACCCACAGGAGAACGAGAACCTCATCGCCACGGTGCGGGATGTGGTTAACAGGCTGGAGCGTTAGTGACAGGGTAAGTGTTCTCTCCCCGGCTGCTCTTGGTGTCTGCTCTGTACCTCTGGCACCTGTTCTGGTGCTGGTTCATGTGCTGATCACCATATTGTAAAATCAAAAAGGTTTCTTCTTCAAACCTGCAGGAGCAGGTTGTCTTTATGAAAGTCAAATTGGGTTGAAAGTATTCCGTGGCATTAAAGGGTTCTAAAATTCCCTTTAGCTCCAAGATCTTCTTGTGTTTGTATAAGGTGAGTAAGAGTTCTGACAGAATGGTAACAGGGTGACTAATTTAGAAGTAGTTCCTTTGTTGAGTGAAGTAAATCTGAAAATTTCAGCAGAAATTGATGGGCACGGGGAAATTCTATTTGTCTCAAGAGGTTACAGGTGAATTCAATTCTGTTATAAACTGTGAAAACACCCTACCTCTGCTCTGTAGCACCTCTAGTCAAGCTATTCTGATTATGAAGGTTTACATGTAAATGGAACATGGAGCTATGGTTTAAGCCATACATAGCATTTGCTGAGACTAATGTTTATGTGGCTTGTGTACAGATTATTATTGAGCTCATGATTCTGTATTTTTGCTGCTGTTTAACAGCTTAGAAAACTGTAATAGAGAACAGAGTGGAAAAACAAATGAACAAAGAAGTAAATACCAGTCTTTCTGCATTACTGTGCTGCTTTGCATGTCCCACACCCCCCTCTCCCTCACTTCCCCATGACGCACACCACCAGGCAGCCGTGAGGAGTTTGCCTATTTCTATTTTAACAAAGTACATACCTTCATTCTTTAGGCATTTATTATGTAGAGATCTACTGTACATGTCTTGAATAGTGTTTAGAAATGCAAATAAAGCTGCCTTGTGCCATCTGCAAATACGAAGACAGAGCTTTTCATCCTTTCTGATTCTGACCTTTTGTGATACTGTGTAGAACAGTTAATTACACATTTCCCATTATAGTGTGGCTTTAGCTGGGAGATCATTGTCCTTCCAGAGGGTAGCCAGATGGAACGGACTGTAGTTCTAAGAGATGACTGAGCTCCCAGCAGAATAAAGAAGTGCCTTTACTGCTGCTATTTGTGAAGGGAACAGCTTGTCGATCCAGGTCTGGGATTTTTCAGCAGCTCATCAACCTCCTCCTTTTCGTGTACTGTTTTCAATTAGTTCTCAGGCTCAGAAAGAGAATAGGGGGAGAGGAGGTGTTACAGAATGGCTAAGAGGGAAAGCAGTTTCTCATCCATCAGTTATTAGAAGGGTGTGCCAGGCCCAGAAAAGGATATTTGTCCTTTAAGCACCTTGCCAGAAAAATCATATCTCAAAGCTACTAAAATCTAGATGCTCACTCTCTTGCCAGGTGGCTTCATCCTAAAGGATGGACAAGTTCTGTGTTCCTAAACATGCAAGTACAATTTTCTTGGATAAACTGGATTTGGCTGTAATTGATTCAGAAAAAGTAATTTTTGCTTTAAAATTCTTCGTTCTACCCTCTATTTGAAAAGCAGTATTCCTTTCCCTTCTTTTCTTTTCCCACCAGTGCCTTCCCTCTTTTCAGCAGCAAAACAGTGTGAAGCAATTAAAAATGTGATTAATAATCACATAGTTTCACTGTATAATGACATGCATGTAACTGAATATAATCAAGTAATTAATGGGACTGTTAATTACACTGACTTTCACTTGGCAATGATTATATTTTGGGACAAAATTTTGGAAGGAAGAAGGTTGGGTTTTGTTGGATGCAAACCTAGAAAATGGTAGAGAGTCCCTAGAGAACAAGGAAGCTTTGGATAAAAGGTTCAGCTGGCACATCCCAAACTGTATCAACAAACTGTCATCATCAGTGTCCCTTTGTTAATGTGCATATGAAGTATATTAATTCTGAATGAAATCTCTAGCAACCACGTGGTCTGTCTGAGGCTGAGGCACATTACAATCAATTCCACAGAAAACTGTATTATGAGGTTTCTGAAAGCAACTCTTTCACAGATCTGAGGTGGGTTTTGGTGGCTTAAACACATCGTGTTTAGGGGCTGTTTGACTATACTGGTGAATATTTTGGTTTTTCTGTACTGCATGGTAAAAAACTTCCTTGTGCAAACAGTATATGGGAAGAAGAGGAAAGGTTTTGTTATTTAGCACTGAATGGAAACAGCAACTCAGATCAGTTCTGTCTCTAGAGTATACCTAATGTTGTGTTTTCAGATGAAACATCCAAAAAATCGTGTCACAGTGCCTGTTTAGTCCTGGCAGATTGTAATCTTCTAACCCTTATTTTTCTGTTTCATCTGCAGGTCTTGTGACCCGGGGAAGCTTTACAAAATATTTTTGGCCAGTGTGGAATAAGAAGCCATGAGGGAAAGACTAGGGTGGGAAGCAGGATGGCAGGTTTGTCCTGGGCCCTGCCTGTGTGTTTTGTCAGGGAGACAAACAGATCAATGCATTAAGAGATCTTAAGAAGCCACGGACACCGCCCACTAAACATTCGGAACTGTCCTCTGTGTGAACATTTAAGAGCATGCAACTTTTGTGCAATCTACATTTTTTATGGATTTTGCTGGGTGTGAGGGTGCCTGCGTTCTGTGGACTGGCTGACTGCGGAGATGAAATCTCAGCTTGTGAAATGGTGTCAGCGTATATGTTGTAGTAATAACTTTGATGTATTATATTGCCTAATGTCTTCTAGTGTCTTTTATTTTGTTTTCATGTTTATCCTGTGGGGTTACCTTCCTTCACTTTAGCTTCCTTCTTTCGATCTTGTTCCCTGGTTCTTGCAGTACTGGATAGCAGCGCTTGTGTTCTCTGCTCTAACAGGGAGTTTTCCTTGGTGCACTGTCTTGTCCTGTGCCTCCTGCTATGTTTATAGGAGCTTTTCTTAAGCAGAATCCTGTTTTCTTTGTGTTGGCCTGCAGTTCCTACAATGTGAGTTTGCTCCCTGCTAGAGACTGGCTGTGGCTGATGCTTTGTGACTTGACTCTCCTGTGAGACTGACTTCCTCTCTCCTCCTCTCTTCAAGCACCTCTCTTGCACATTGCATCCTGCTCTTCTGTGAAGGTCTCCTGTTACCTCCTCAAAATGTTTGCTGGAGCATTTTACTATCACAAAGATCAGTGGAAATCAAGATAGAAAGTGAAACATCAGTTCTTCTCAGCAGGGAAAATGGGATTCATTGGTTTAGACTAAACCCACAAAGCTTGCCCTTCCTCTGATACATTTTTCAGTCTAATTTAATGTTATTGCCTTGTTTTTTGAGAGAATGATTTCATGGGGAAAGCAGTTTTCTATAAAAAAAGAAATGGGCATGGGGATTACATTTTTTTCCCTCCTCTGCCCTCCGGAAATCACTGTGCTGGAAAGCAATGTCTGGTAGCAGCACATATATTTTTGCATGAATTATTAGAGCAGAGAGGGTTATTAGCAGCTAGGTCCACATCACAGCCCACAGACCTCAGCATTACAGCTTGTTTGTGCTCTCACCTTTTGTACAGCTCACGTACTGCCCGTGGAGCCCATAGCATTCAGCATTTTATGTGCCAGGTGACCTAAATGGCCTTTCACTTGCATTGAATGGAGCTCTGCAAGTTTGAGTCTGGTCTTGCTGAGCTACACCACATCTCCTGGCAGGGCAGAAGGCACCCACTGTCTGCACTGGCTTATGCAAAACTTTCACTGCCCTTTGGTTCCTGTCAAATTGGTGATTCTGACTTTGGCTCAGCACTTGTTGGACATCTCTGGGCTTTATGGGGGTGGTTGAAATGCTCTTGCTTCCACATGACAATCTCTTTGCTCCTGCTTAAGACATCTGGGAAGATTCCCTGTTATGAGTTGGAGGTTGCTTTTGTTACTGGAGTGTGTTGCTGTCAGCATCACTTTAATGTACCTGTGACACAAAGATTTTGAAGATTAAAAAGCAGTTCATTCTGTTCCTGTGCTGTACACATGGACTTCATGCTGGCCTGGAGCCATCTTCAGGTCAGCACCTTGTATGCCAGGTCTCAGCTTACTCCTGGGATTATTGCTGTAGCCAAGTAGTAAGGATTTCCATGTAAATCATGTCTTCCTTCAGGGAGGAAACTCCTTTCTCTTGTTATCTGTTTTGCTTGCAAGACTTCACAAAAAGGAACCTCAGTTTGCTGCGTTGACTTCCACTCTCCTTAGTATGGATGAGACCAGCTGACGCTGCCATGAACTTTTTTAATGGGTTCTGTAATGAATGTTGTAAATCCTAGAGGTTACTAATGTCTCCAGAAGAAGCACCTACACCTTCATCTCCTGAGTGTATCCTGGTTTTTTAGATCTGGTGATGTTTGACTCTCTGTTGAAGTGGCCAAAATGCGCTGCGTAGCCAAAACTGATTTACAAAATCCTGAAGTCCTGTCTGTGGCATCCTACCTAATACCTGGAGCTGTATCCCATAAAGACTCCAGAAATTCCATGTAACGTAGGATGCAATTCCAGGCTGTAACGTATCCAATCTGTCAGTAAGGTCAGGTGGCATCAGGCTGCCCTGCCTAAAGAAATCTGCTCGTGGATCCTGCTCATCCATCTCTGCTGAGAAGCCTGCAAGTGTTGTGAGATAGGAAATTTAAGGTGATATTATTAGCTGGGAGCTGACAAATCTCTTGCTTTTTCCCACGTGGAAGGAGGCGGAGTGGATTATCCATCTTGAAGCAGCTGGGGGAAGACTCAGATCTTGCTCACTGATGATGTGACAGATGATGTTTTGTCTCATTAAGAAGCTTCTTATTTATGTTGATTAACCCTATAAAAATGGATTTTGTCTTTCCAGTGTTCTCAGAGTGTCACTTCAGTTTACAGTTTTCAGTGTTGACTGATTAAAAAAAAATGAAGTGGGTGTCAAGGAGAAGAGACAAATAAAATGCATTTGTCACTTAAGGAAATGTTAAGAGAAATATATGAAAGCAGAATCCATTTGCTGAATTATTGTGTTCGGAATTGTTTAGATGCCAAGTTTTCTGTACAATGTTTTTGTAATTAAACTTTGGAGCTCCTTTGTTTTTAAGAAGTTGATGTGCTTGTTTGACACTTGCTTCATTAAAATTGTTCAACGTTGAATCCATTCTGATTCAATTTCAACTGCATTTTCATGAAAGAACTATTACTACATTGATCTCTTGTCAGAGATTTTGGCAACTCCACATGAACCTTTGAAAGGAAATAATATGCCTCTTCACCCTCTCCATCCTGAGTGTCTTCCTCTGAAAAAGCTAAAGGAATTTAGTTCATTATTTATAGTGATGAAAACTTCAGAGTCTTTGGTTATAGCTAATGGTTGTCAGGGCCCTTCCCCAACTTGACTGACTTTAAAAGTGTCATCTCTCACTCACCCCTTTTTTGACATCCTTGTCTTCCTTTATCCTCCCTAATTTCCCACCATCACAGTGATTTTCTTTGAGAACGTTCTGTATCATAAGTATTGCTCAGCATTTGATTTTCTTTTCCCTTACTAGATTCTTACCCTGTCTCTTCCCTCCTGCTGCCTGACAGTGGAGCAAGCTGTAGCCTCATGACATGTGTACTTGGTGTAGGTGCTCTGTGGAGGAGTTTGGATGACTTCTGCCTCTACTGGTGCTCTTGCTGAGGTCACAGTGCTGAGAGCAGCCATGTCTCTATGTTACTTTTGTGGTCACATCTCATTTTGGTTGCCAGATTAGTGCCTGGTCTGTGTACAAAAGCAGGCTTGGTACTATGTTCCTCCTGGGATAGACTACATTTAGATTTAGAATGCTTTGGAGATTTTTTAAAATCACTAATTATGAAATGGTAAAGATATTAAAAGTAGAAGGAATGTAGGGAAAAGCTGCAGAGGAGAATTAGCTGTGTGTGACACTGGATGTTTTGGAGCTGGAGACAGGAACAGCAAGACAGGTGCACCCCTGGAGGAAAGGGTAAGAGCAAAACAGCACTGAGTTCCTAACGAGAAGAACCTAATTCCTTTCTAACCTGTGGTCCTGTTTGTGGCACCAGGAGCAGATGGTGGTAAATCATGCTCCATTTGAGACAGTGCAGTGTAATACTTCTGCTGTTTGTTCCTGTTTGTTCCCCCCTGTTTGCTCTGCAGCTGGTCAATTGGGCTGATGATGAATTATCATCTAAGGGAAGTTGGGGGGATTCTGAGGGCTTCGGGCTCTTCAGAGGAAGAGATCACTTCCTCTTTGCTCAGGCAGGTTCCTGTTGATGATGTGGAATGTGGATTCATTTGGAATCTGAAATTGGGTCTTTTTAACCTTCTGCTTCATTTCAGTTGAATGCTTCAGAGTCAGGAGTACATTGATGCCTCTCCTTTACTTCTACCATAGAATCTTGCTGCTTGTGAACCATGAAGACTTTTGCTGCTTTTTTATTTCTTCATTGCTAATAGTATTGAGGTTTTTTAAACTTTACCTTTTTTAAAAATATATTCATGATTTTCTATCTTAATTGCAAAATCTCTGGGTTTTGTATGAACAGTACCATTTTGGTGTGTGCTGAAGTATCCACATCCATTATGTAATACAGGGCAGCATTTATACAAACTGATTTATGGGTTTTATTAATAAACCCCTAATTCTTATGCTGTGGGGGTTTGGTTTTTTAGCCATTTACTGTGCAAACACTAATGGTTAGTGTATCTGAAGATATAAAAATGCAAGTTATTCTAAGATGTAAGGTAATTGTGAGGGTCTCTGCTGCCTCTTCCTACTGATGAAATGGTTCCTCTCCTAAAGTTGTCAAGTATTGTGTTTACTGAGTGGTCATGCATGCTCTGGAAGGCAGAATGCATTCTCACTTTTCCCTAGAAATATGTCTGTGCATTGAAGTCCATGTGATCTTTTTGTTTATAAATTTGGATTCTAAAAACTTAAAGTATAAAGAGTTCTGCTTGTCCAAATCCTTGGCTGCTAGATACCATCTGGTTTCCTTCAATTGAGTAGAACAATGTTACATCAACTGAACACCTGACAGGCTGGAAATCAGGGAGAGAGTTGTAGTTTTTGCTTTGAAGCAATAGTCCTGTGGGATTTCTCTTTCTATCTCATATCGGCAGTTCTAGTTTTATTAAATCTGTTCTAGTGTTAATCAAGAGAGAAGTCCCTCATCTAATTTATTTGAAATACTGCTTAAGCCCAAGACACTTGCAAAGAAATCCCCAGCTGCAATCTGAGGCCTATAAATGCCTTGTTTCAACCCCTCACCCTTCAAAATGGATGTTAACAACTGTATCGGTATTTTGATTCTTCTCAGAGGAAGTTTCTTTTCCTCAATAACACTTCAAATTCCTGCCTATGTTGGTTTTGTTTCTTTAATATCGGAGGAAGAGAAGTAAACTGTTTGGGCTGGGGCAGAGATGCAGGAAGTTTATCACAAGTGCAGGCCAGCAGGATGGCTGAGTCGGGGAGAGTGGAAAGCTCTGGGAAATTGATCGAACGCCTTTCCCGGAAAGGATTGTGGTGCTTTTAGCAGGAAGGTTGCACACGCAGCAGTACACAGGCTGAATTCCTCGTGTGTAAGAACTGGTTATGGAGAGTGTTGGCACTGTCCTTCAAAGATTTCAGTTCTCTTCAATCCCTTTTACCCAGGCGAAGCATCTGCTCCTGGAAAAGGAGAAATTGCTGTATCGTGGCATGTGGCTTTCAGGCACAGGTATGACCTTGATGTGCAGGAGGAAGGGTTTAAGTTTCCTTTCACTTACTGGCATGAATGATGAGTGGCTCTGGCAAATGTAAATGCACAGAGTTGAATTCTGGTTACAATACTTTT
>VYXC01009764.1:713669-776677 GCA_013397175.1 Platysteira castanea
TTTTTTTGGTGGTGAAAGTGTCAAGAATTGCCTTCTATCTTCACCCCATTAAAAATCTGTGAAGGGACTTTGTAGGATAAGGGTAGAAGAAGAGGATACAAGAATAGAATTTGCCTTTATTCTTGAGGTTAATGTTTACTTACGGCCAGAACGGTTGAGTTTTCAGCCTCAGTAAGTTTGAATTCTGACCTGCAAATTCCCTACATTCTTGAAGTGCTTTTGAGGAGGAAAAGTAGCAAATGTAGAAATGAAATTCCAGCTGCACCCTAGTTTCAGGACTTCACAGTTATGTGGTAAATATGCATTTCCAGGTATCTGAAATCTCAATCCGCTTAAGAACCGATTTCCTGTTGGGGGAAGCAGTGCCCTCTGATGATCCATCTGGGTATCTCGGAACGAGAGTGAAAAAGCCTGGCAGTGGAGGCCAGAGCCAGAGCTTCTGCATGTGAAAATTTAAGTCAATTTCCTGGTTTTATTCTAGGCAGATGGCAGTTTCTTAGGGTTTTGGTATCTGGGTTTTAAAAATAGATTTATATCTTTGTTTCATGCAGATACATTATTTTCCTACCACGCTCCGGGAGCTGGTCAGGGTGGAAGTGGTTCAGCAAGAATCCTTGTGTTACAAGGAGGGCGGCACAGAAAACATGACCTGAGTTTGCTTGTCTTTGAGGTCATCGTTGTGACAGCGAGGAATGGCTGTGATAAAGATTTCTGCTTGGCCAAAGCCATCTCAGTGTGTTGGCTGATGGGCAAAATCAGCACGGCCGCCTAGGAGCTAGCGGGAGCTGTGAATACATAAATCCCTGGAATGGAAGCCTTGCAGCTGTTGGTATTTACACAGGACCATGTCTTTGCAGAGCTGGTTTTCGTTCTGGAAGCCTGCAGCAGCTTCACACCTAATCAGCCCCAGCAGCTCTCAGGTGTAAGCAAGGTGGGAGCTGCTTCTCTACGCTCTCACTCCAGCCAGGAGCACCCCTGCCCAACCCCGAGCTTCACTTAGTGCATCAAAATACTAAAAAACTACACAGCTTTTGGTTGTTGTTGAAAGTTTTCTGTATTTTGTGAACTGGCTGAGCTCCTGTAGAAGCCTGGCAAGCACTAGGGATTTTGTGAAGTGAGCAAGAGGATCAGAGAGGAGAGGAGGAGAAGTGGGAACTCCTTTCTGGAGCTATCCTGCTTGCATTTTGGCTCCCAGGTTCATGAAACTGCACACGGAATTGATGTGGGAGCACAGACTAGAGAATTATCTCTACAGACTGTAGAGAATTATCTCCTTTTCAGCACCTAGGGCTGTCAGTAAATACATGACAATCAAAATACAACTCCTGGCTGCATGCTGTTGCCCTTATCTGTATGTTTTCCTGTCCTGCCTTTCTTTCTCTCTCTTGCCCTCTTCCTTTGTGCTGAGCTGTTTCAGCTAAAGTTGACTTAAGTGACTCTGCCAAGAAAGAGTTTTCTTATAAAGTCTTTTATATGAATGTCACTGGAAGACAGTGGCTTTAGAAGGGGCTCACAACTACTGCAATTGAAGTATTCAGAAAAGGCAAAATTATGGAAATAAGTATTTTAAATTATCTTGTCTTTTGAGAAACAGGGGCAACAAATCAATCCAGCAACAGTGCTCTTCTCTCTGGTACCAGTTTCCAAGCCAGATACTGAAAAAACAAACTGAAGGGATAAAATCAAGGCTGCTAAATCTGGGGGAGGGGGATGAGGGGCAAGATCACGTTACTGATAAAAGAAAATATGTAAAATAACAAATTCCAGGCTTTCTCCCTTGGGGTGTGCATTCAACTGTAGAAAGAATGTTTATGGAAGAATACATTGTACTGTTTAAGCATGCTTCAAAGAACAAATCCTTTCTTACCTTGTAGAAATTCATCTCAGCTTTTTCTTCTCTTTCTTTCTTTCAGACCATAAGTCAGTAGAAGTGATGTATGTTACCCATGGGCCAGTTTGTACTGGGGGAGCTTAATCTGGGCACGTCCTTACCTTGGATTGGAAGTCTGTTGTATTTAATGGGGTGTTAACTCAGTTTATTCCCTGGGATTTCTGCAGTAATTTTATTGCCTGCAAAAGGAGCAATTTGAAGCCAGATGAAGTGAAGGTATGCATTGTAACATACCTGCTGAGCTTGGCAATGATGCCTGGACACGCTTACCTTATTCTGGTGTTTCTGTTTTCTTCATCACATCTCTTGCATGTATTTTACTGGTAGTCCTGCTTTGAGTTCAAGGGTTATCTCCCTTCTTTGAGGAAATAGATCCATAGGCACTGCATCTGGTCTGTTCCCAGATCTGTGTCAAATGTTCTTGGCAGTGCAGGCAAGCATAAGAAAAATGGATTCTGAAGTCAGATTTTACAAATGAGGCTGTTTGGTAGTTGAGTTCAGTGATACTGCAGCAGAACCTAAAGTGAATTACAGTCCAAGATATTTATAATGTTAAAGAAGTGGGTTCCTCTAATGCTGAAGCACTAACAGAACAAAGAGGAAAAATCAAAGACAAAGATAAAAAATCATCTTAAAGTGGACAAACTGTGCAGTATGACAGACTTTTATAAAGACTTCTCTCAGGTGCAGCTGTTTTGAGAGGGAGGATGGCCCAGATCAGCATCGATGCCTGAGGACACAAAGCTCAATTGTTCAGTCCTCTTACACAGGTGGTCTTACAACTTCTGTGTGATAAAAGCACAGAGAACAGTTTCATGAACATTAAAAAGCATTTGGATGTTAAATGACTGGGCAGTATGTGTTTAGTGTGAATGAGGGACACGATGTCACTTGTGTGGGGTGTTTTGGAGGACAGGCTGCAGTAACTTCATCAGACTCTTCTGGAGCACAACTTTGGCCTGAACTAATAGGGAGTATCAGGTTGCTTTGTCTCAGTTCAGGTTGTTGTCATGTGGTTTTGACTTATTTATCTAGTAGGAAATACTTCACATTTGGATCAACTATTTTCTAAAGCCAAAGCTTCAGTGGAAAGTTTTTGGCCCCCATGAAATTAATGAAAATTTAATTATTGGTTTTGCTGGAGCCAGGATTTCATCTGCAGTCTTCAGCAGTTATATATGTGGTTATGGATTACCAGTCCATATGGAAGCTGCAACTGTGTCTCCAGCCTTTCCTAGACTCATCCAGTGTCTCTAATCCTGCAGCTTCACAGAGGAATCTGCGTGGGGGGTTCTTCCTAAGGAAAATCCAAGAGGAGCTCCTGCAATGTATTACCAGGCTGACAAAGCATATGTTTCTTCAGCTAAAATAGCAGTGCTCTTTCACATATAATGGGGTCACTGTTTCTCTGCTGAGTTTCTCATGTTATTGATACTTACTAGCTGGGTTCCAGTTTGATGATAAAATATCAGCACTTCAAAATCCTAGCAGTGAGAGGGCTTCACATCACCAAAATGTCAGTCCTGTCACTTAAAGAAACACTTCTGTTACTTTCTGTCACTGCTGCTACTTTTTCTTAATGATAGGAAATTTCAGTTGGCTTCCCAGGTTCTCTACTAGCGATTTCTCTGAATCCCGTATTTCGCTACCATGGCAAAGGCAATGAAGGCGTTCTCAGGGTGGGGTGGGAGGACTGAGCCTGCATCCAGAGGATCGAGGTTGGTTTTCCAGGCTCTGAGACAGGCGCTCTCTGTGTGACATACTGTTTCAGCTTCATGGTTCAGTCAACATCAGTGAAAGATACTCAGCTCACTGATGAGGATGTTAAAAGAACTGATACAGACAGAGTTCTTGGGCAGTGGGCTGTTTTTGCTCTGCTTCAGTTCTTCATTGTGCAAATGAAAAGAGTAAACATCATCCATTTAGACAGAGCTGCCTGAAAAAGGGGCTGTGTCTCAGCATATGTGTCCAGGAACTACCACTGTGATCTGAATAGGAATCTACAGGCTTTGTTCTGTTAATTCCTCTACCCCCACTGATAGTTCTGGATATGATTAAGAGGATTTGGGGTTGGAAATAGTAATTTCTTGTTGGCTTTTTATTTATTATTTAAAGTAGACTTGTGACATCTTTTTTCTGTTTGAGCTGTACTGCCTGAAATAGTGCAAATATTGCAGTTGAATCTTATTTTCATTTTTCTTTCTCAAGCTCTGACCTTTAAGAACACGAGTGGAACTGATATCTATACAAGGAGGTGGCAAAGGTCTCATGTAGCCTTCTGAAAACAGTCCTGTTTTGTTTGCATGACACAGTAGTCAGAAAATGTATCAGGAAAGAATAGTGGATAAGAGAAAATGAATGACATGACTGAGTGCAGTAGCCAGGAATAACCTCCTGCCTGGGCTTGTTCACCTCACCAAAAATTATCAATCTAATGAAAGTGTGATTT
The DNA here is from genome assembly GCA_013397175.1 of Platysteira castanea. NCBI lineage: Eukaryota > Metazoa > Chordata > Aves > Passeriformes > Platysteira > Platysteira castanea. The sequence goes on from VYXC01009764.1 coordinate 718,010, forward strand.
TACACCATCTTTACCCAAAAGGGTGTAGTCTGCCTAGACATGCATTTATGTCAAAATTCTTGATTTTGGTGTGGATACATTAATAAAATGATCCAATATAAAAAATCAGTATCCATATAGTCTTACATAATTTAACCATATCAGTTTAAAAGCTGTTTATTTAGCATACTAACAAGCCATGTCTGGGTTTGTTGTCTACAGACAAGACTGTGCATAGTAAATAATAACCATTGCAAAACTTTTGTTTCTCAGGGTCCTAAATTCACCAGTCTCCACGATCTATATTTTCTCTTCATGGGCTACTTAATTTCTCCTGAATTTCAGTCTTGTTCCTCACCTGAGTCAGTGTGAAATGTGTTTCTACTGGCTTTTTTCAAGATTTAGAACAAATGACAGGCTGACCCAAGGGGTTTAACTGGGGAGGGAAGAACACTGAGCACTGCTTCAGCTAAAGAAATCTTGTTTTATTAGCCCAGTCTGATGTTTGAAGAAGAGAAAAAAAATCAGATTTGGGCTTGACTGGTAGATCTAGAGGTGGCTAGGTTGCTGCCCTAGAGGGAAAGGTTCCTGTCAGCTCCAGATCTCCCAAGAGACATTATTTGCTGAGCTGGTACGGTGAGAAGGTTCAGAGTAGTGTGAGTCTGGATGGTTCATTAGTTTAAATGTCTGCTGTTGGGAGGCATGTTCTCAAGCAAAGGCTTCTAAATATAAAATAGTCTTGTGAAGTTTTCACCTTATGAATATTCACTTGTTGAATTTACATTTTGTTTTTCATCTCTGAGCTCCTAGAACAGGGCCTTTCACAGAGGACAGCCTTCCCATCTGTCTGAATAAACTGACAGAAAGTTCTTGCAAAAACAGTGCCTTGTTTAACATGTCCGTGCCCTCCAGCTAGTTTCTTTCAGAACACTTTGAAGACACAGCCATTGTCACATGCAAGCCTGAATAATCTAAAACTTGAGCAGAAGTTTGATCTGTGCACCCTTGAGTACACTGACTGTAACTGGTGGAGGTGCAGGTGGAACCGATAATGCAGTTTTGCCTCAAGAGACTAAAGCAGTCTGGGCAGTGTTCTCAGCACAGAAAGTTGTTGGTGAACTTGGGAGAGAGCAAACACATCTGTCACGTGCTTGTTGGGCATTTGGAGTGGCTGGTTGGAGCTGCAGGGATCAGCTGGGATGGAGGCTTATCACTTGTGCTTGCAGAGATACGCTGTGGTTCATGACCTCCTGGGACCATTATCCGTGGCTGTCACTCCTCTGCTTTCACGTGCGTTGCAATCACGGGAAAAGGAATGAAATACTTAAGTAAGGGTATGCATTCATCAACCCCTCAAATACTCTTGGGTGCTTGATTGCTTCTAAGCAGTGGGTTTTGTTGTTCTGTTCTCATTTACTTTCTTTTTTCAACTATGTATTGAGTTATTTCCTGATCCGGCTTCATGTGGTGGCTAATGGAACAAAATTGATGCAATTGCTCCAAAAAAAGGCTTTTAGCTAGTAGATTCTAATTAAAGCAACCCTTTTTTATTTTTCAGAGGAGAAAAAATTTATCCTTCTAAGAGCCCACTTTCTTTGTATCAGATGAATATATATGCAATAATTTCCCAGCCTGATGGAGACAGAAGTTGAAATATGCTTGGAGCAGTTATATTCAACCATATGTAAGTGCTGGCACTACCTGGAGCTTATTTCTCCCACAAGGTGATATTTCTACCATGCTAATCTTGCTGCTTCCTGCTGTAGGCAGTATTAGGGAGAATGTGTCAGAAAATTTGTCGAAATGGCTTTTTCTCAGAAGATTCCATTTTAGTTATGCCCATGGGAAAAAAAATGCACAGATTTTAGTTGAAGATTCATAGTTTTGTGGTTTGACCAGCATGAGTTTTAGGGGCAAGTCCATATGCCCAACTGCAGAAGCTCCTGTATTTACAAATTCTACTTACAGGTTCTCCAGGGAGATGGTTTCTTTGATCTTGCCTGCTTCTTCCATGTGCTTGGTTGCTTAAACAGATGGAGGTGAAGAGATTTTCTCTGCTTCCAGGAAAAAAAACCCAAAACTCCACACTTACAAACACGATTAAAACTAACCAATTAAATTTCACATGTGTGGTAGGCTCCCAGTGACCAAAGCTAAGGGGAACTGTGAAAGGGTGTAGTTAAGGGCCTGTGCTGCCTTGATATGACATGGTCTGCTCATTGTGCTGGCTGGATCTCATCTGGTGGTGGAGGAATTACCTTATCTCTAAACCTCATCTCCCTTCCAAATCCACCATAATGTCAGACTGAGAAATCAGTGCTTAGGAGAACAAAGACACATCACAAATGCAGCTTCCACTCCAAGTGCCAGGAGCAGGTTGGGTTTTTTAATCTTCCTTCTGTATTAGTGAATCTGCTTAATAAGCCTTCCCAAGGTAAGTCATTGCCTGATCCACAGCCAGCCCCAGGGGGAAAGAGTGATGGAAGGAATGAATAGCAGCTAATACACAGTAGCCTCAAGACCTGATGAAAAGACATGGTGGGTAAGTGTGCAGAAGGCTCAGTACAGGAGAATCTCTGATTTTCTTCTCTCTATCACTGTCCCTGTGCTTCAGAACAGCTTTTCATAATTCCCTTCCCTTACTGTCCTAAAGACCAAACAGCCTCTTACTCCCCATTTGGAGCATTTAGGCTCTCTATTCATGAAGAACCATTCCTGATCACTCCCTACCAAGCCTGAAAATATTTCCTGTCCAACATTTAGAAAAAAAAATCCTTTTTCTATCTGTCCCATTGCTGCTGGCCCCTTGCACCAGAGCTGGCTGTATCTGAGAGGCTCGAAGCCTGTAAGTAATGCTGTTTGCCTCTGAGTCAGAGAGGCTTTTAAATCTGAGTGTAAAATGAGCCTCCTCCAGCAGTGAACAGCCGATCATACACCTCCTTTGAAGTTCCCATTTAAATAACCTCCAGGGCTTTAGTAATGCGGGAAGCCAGCAAGAGGAAGTAATTCCCTCCTTCTCCCCTCTCCAAAGCAGGCAAAATGAATTCCCTGGCAGGGGAGGGACACTGGTTTTCAGGGTAGTGCAGAGGAGATGAACAGCTCTCGTTTGCAGCCTAGTTAGTGCGTCAGCACATACTCATTCATGGGCACAATTTATTAACCCATGAACACTACAGATGATGGTGTTATCACTGTCATAAAGTAATTTTAATTTGTTATATAATTTATAAGGTAGCTGCTGCATCAGAGGGAAGCCTGGGTCTGCTCATGTGTCCAGGTCCTGGTGTGGTGCTAGGAAGGGAAGAGAGGATCAGGGAAACACAAAGGAGGGGTCCTGGCAGGACTATGGGAGCTGAGCTAGCTGCAGACCGTTTGTTTGCTGATACCCCACCCCTGTGGGTTGTTCCTGGTGCTACTAATTCATTTAAAGGTGGATGTGTGTTCTCAGGCATCCAGCTCTACACGTGAATTGATGCTTGGATTTTTCCTGAAGGTGGACAGACACATGGCAGGAGCACAAGTGAGTTTGTGTGACACCTGACAGCACTGGAGGGGAGTTCAGTGCTATGTTGGGAAGGAGGGATACCGTGATGTTGGATGTCAGCATTTTATGTTCTTGAGATTACAATAGGGTCTTCTCTAGGGACTGATGTCATGTGGCTACCAAATATGGGAGTAGGAAAGTCTTCCAGGACCTTTGTAGTTACTGTGTGGTGCAGTGATTTAATGGGACAGCTTTCTAGTGAGGCAGCAGATTTACCCATTACTGGAAGGACTGGGAACAGAGGAACATTCCTTCTTGCCTGGATATTACTCGTTTGCCAGGTAGGTTAACCAGTCAGTACCTAAATGAGTTCACTCCTTTGTTAAATGATTTATTAAATTGTAAAGTTTATTCAGATAATTAAATAGGCTTCATTAGTGCAGCATCTTAACTAGAGAATGCCCTAAAGACATCATAAGTAAGTCTGAAGCTAACCAAGGTCCCTGAGGTCAGTTCCTCCTGGGCTCAGAGGTGCAGTACTCACAGATCCCTCTGTTTCCAGACTGCTCTTAAACAGGGCTTATCTTTCTCAAGGAGAAATACGTGCTTGCCTGAACATGCTGTTACTCAGTCCTTGGCCTGACTGAAAGTGTGGGGAGTTTCAAGGCAATTATACCTGCGCTAATCATAATTTGCTCCTTAATCTAGGAGTATCTGCCTCTGTGTCCGTGTTTATGCTAAGTTGCTGAACAATTTGATTAGGTGCTTTGAATAAACCTTGTAATTATGCCATAGATACTCCTGATGCATTAGGTTATTTTTATTATCTGAATTATCACTGCCCATTGTTGTAGCACGGTAACACTTAGAGGCTGCTATTAGAGCTGAAGCTCAATTGTGCTAAATGTTGCACAGACCTACAGTAAGCTGCAGTCTCTGTCCTGGAGGACTTAGAGCTTGGCTGTACTATTGTGCATCAGCCCATTAGAGCACCCTGAGAGGCATTAGTGCCCCAAATAGTTTCATGGGTTCTGTAATGGAAATGGCTTCACAGACCTTTTAACCTGTGAAGGCAGCAGTGTTCCTGAATTCAGCTTTGTCAGTGCTCTTCCATCATTATCAGTGCTTGTTAGACAGAATTTTGGGAAATGATAGTTTCAAGTGTGGTTGGAACTGGCCGATTCTGCTTTCTCAGTGAGTCCTCCTGAGGGTGGAAGAGTAGAGCCAGGCCATCCTCTTTTATGTCCCCAGCATGGGTTTCTGTTCCGTCGGAAACATTACACTGCGAGCTGAATTCTTTCCCAGCTGTTCTGTACTTCGCCAGATTTCCTTGACCTTGTGCCAATCAATGATGAATTGTACAAGTCCCCATCGAAAACACTGCAGAAGCCAGAGGAATGCCAGCCTCACTGTGTAGCACATTAAGTCAAAATATTTTAAGCCTAAGACTGATGGGTATGATTCTTCTATTTCAATCTGCTCCTTCAGATTAAAAAGCTGCTAAAAGCTTCAGCTTGTCTTGATGCATCTGCTGCTTCAAGACCAATGAATGGCATGTCCAGGACTGGAGGCTGTGGGTAGGAGGATGATATTTTGTCATAAATGTACCTGATGGTGTTTTATGTTCACAAAGTTTTTTAAAAGCCTTCTACAGCAAATGATCAATCTGTTAGAGGGAATACTGAAAGAGCATCTAGCACTCCTTTGTGAAGAGTAAGTAATGTCTAAAAAGACCACAGACCTCTATGCAAAGTTATGTCACTTTTTGCTTGTGTTTCCTTCTTACCTTGCCCTCTGTGGTGCTGTTACTGTTAGATTGGCTATAACTGCAGGATATTATTTTGTAATATTTTATGTTTCGGCTCTCTTACTAATTCTCTAACCCCCTTTTAAAGTTTTGTGGCTAAAAGATTAAATCTGCAAAGCATTTATATGAAAAAACATAAAATAACAGATTATTGTTATTTTTCACTTGCTTTGCATTAAGTTTTCAGTGTCAAAATTTCAGTGAGCCAGATTCTGTGGTGATGGGAATCAGTGGTGGTAGAGTTGATTGATTTGAGTTTAATGGTGTAAGAATATGAGGATTTCCTAAGTAAACTGGAAGGTTGGAATCATGCTCAGAGACACAGCTGGTAGAGCCAGTCTGTAAAACCTTTGAAATGATGAAAAGACATAAACATCAGGCTTCTTCCTGTTAGACTGCTGTGATCTGTCACAGCACCAGTGGTAGAAGGAGGAGAGGTGCAGAGGCTACAGAAGGCAGCTCATATTTCTGGACGTGGCTGGTGGGATTTAGAACTGGTTTTAGCTCACATGAGATTTTGGGACTGAGGCCAAGCGCTATTTCCGTAATTTGAGGTTGACCCATGGCTGGGATTAAGGGCTTGAATTCGATTTGCTTGAAGTCTGAGACTGAACTTGGTTGACACCTGCTGGTTGGGATTCTAGGAAATCAAAGGAAGTTTCACTGACTGACATGAAATTCCGTTTTCAAATACTGGTGAGAAATCAAACACTTTCCAGCCATTTTTCAACAACGAAATGAGAACCCAAACTGGTGATGCTTAGGTCTGACCTCAGCACCCTCGTTTCTCCTGTTTAAGAAGCTGGAGCTGGCAGAGAAGAGAAAAAAGACGTCTGGCAAATAGACATTCAATTGGCTTAATATACAGACTATTTTGCTGCAGTGTAACTGGAGCCTCTTATTAAGAATCTGATGGCATTTCTAAACAAGGAGAGCTGCTCCCTTGGTGGGGGCAATCTCCAATCATATGCCAACATTGCTTTTGACATATTTATGACTCCAATAAAATCTCCCATCTGGTATATTTTAAAATAAAATTGAAAATTTATCACTTTGCTTTAGTTGGTTTGTCGTTCTCCCTGAGAGAAGATAGCCAGGCTGAGATTATTGCATTGGCAGCCTGTCAGCTGAGGTTAGGCTGAGGTGTGATTTAAATTTCAATACTTTCCACATTACAGCTGTCTGGGGTGGGGAAATTACAAGGAGAAAAGCTAAGAGTCTGTTATTTTTATTCATTAGTCTCTCCTGATTTGTTTTGTTTTTCTTTTGGTTAGCTCTGCTTACCGCATAGAGCACCTGGAGAAAAAGATACTCCCCATTTTTCTGGATTTCCCCAACCTTTGCTTGGTCGGAGACATTTGGGAGGGCCAAGGCAGACCCCAAGTTCTGTCTGTCTCCTCTGTGGCTGTGCCATCAGGCTGGCCTGGGATAGCAGGGTGAGATCCTTCTCCGTGTGGGTACTCTGCAGGTTTATAGCATTTAGAGAGACTGCGAGTTTTGGCAGAGCTAAGGGAGCAGTGCTGACTCCCGTTTCCCTGACAAAGGACCAAAGGAGAGATGTGGAAGGCATTTTGTTTCACTTAACATGGACAGCTGTATCTAAGCAAGTCTAGATTTCATCACAGCGGAGAGAAATGTACGTTTCAGGAAGCAGAGGGAAACATGCTGTGGACGTGCCTTGCTGTTTCTAAGCCTTTAGGATGGGGCTAGGTCAGGTACTTTTAAACAATGTGCAGTAGATTAAATGAATCACCTGCCACAGGGTTTCTTTGTGTGTCCATAGCTGGAGTAGGTCTGGAATGTGGAGCAGCAGAAGCTGAGTCTGGTGTTCAAGCTGCAAGCCAGAATCTGTCTCCCAGTGGGTCACTGGGATTTCACATTTAGCCTGTAGTGGACAGCACTGTTGAACAGGAGTTTTTTCTCTGTATGCAAACCTCTCTGAAGTGGAAGGCTGTCTGTAGGCCTCGGGCATGCAGCAGAGTGTTCTGCCTCCTGCTTTTGATTAATGCTGGAGTCACGCCTGGCTGGCTGCTCTGGCATTGCCCACTGATGCGTTTGATTAGGTGCATTTGTTTCTGTTTAGGTACTCGATAGTCTGACTGTGAAATTATCAGAGGTCTTATCTGGGCAATAAAACAGAGTAAAACACCTTTATCCTCCACCTCCAGCAGTTCTTTATGGTCTCAGTTTGTGACTGGTGCTATAGTGGAACCAGTGGCTGCCCTCCACTGCAGCTGTGTGGGTAGTAAGGTGAGAGGGCACAGGGCTAATTGAGATGCCCATGTGAAGTTTGCAATAGTTTACCCTCCCTAAAATCGAATTGTTGGAGCATTTAGACCCCCTAGACAGGGGGGAAAAATGGGAAAATTGCCAATGAATCTCCAAATGGATTTTGGCTGTAACAGGGCAGTCCAAACACAGTAGCTTGTATAGTTCTAAGATGGCTCTGGGGAATTACAGCAGCAGTGCAGGTGCTTACTCTGGGAGAAGATTAAATTCTACACATGAAATGTAGGCACTGAACCTGTGTGGGGCCAGCTGTGACCTCAGCCCCACTGCTCTGTGTGCTGTGCTCTGAGCTGCAGGGTAACGTCAGGATTATTAACTGCAGCCTGCATTTGAGACTTACGAGTTATTTTCTGTGGAGCACATATATAACACTTTATGCATGAGTTGGGTATTTGTGTAGTGTGTTCCTCATTTCTAAAGTGTGCATTTTTGACTCCTTATTATGCGTAATGGGCTTTTGTTCTTCTGATACATATTTGTGCAGGTGAGCGTGTGGTTAAGGATCTGCCTGTGTGCATTTGAGCACAACATAAGTGTATGGAAAAGTCTTTTGGGAATACTGTGTTTGTTTGTGGTGCTGTGCTTTCTCCAGTGTGCATTCCGTGCACATACAGTGCCTGTGTGTGTGGCATTTCACTTGATTGTTCTGTTTTCCTGTTTTCTGGGCTGAACAATTAAGGGTGGTTTTTTGAGTGCATCAGAAGTATTATTTCCGTTCACAGCAATTGTGCATTTGCTAATGTCAAATTTATTCTAAATGGATATACAGGTGCAATTCTTCATTTGGCAGACGTAAATCTTTGTTATATGGAATGAATGGATGTTTTGTCTGCCTGCTCAGGGTATGTGTGCTCCCTTGGTACACATACTCCTGTTGACTATAGAAAAAGGTGCTTTGCACTGAAAATAATCTGTGCCTGCCTTATGTGCTGTAAATGTGTTCTTGGGAGCGTGGGGGTTACAGCTTGTGTGCATGGCGTGTAGTGAATGTGAGGCTCTAAAAATCTGTGTGCTCAGTTTAATATTTATGCCAGGTAAGCACCTATTGCCCTGCATTTACTGGCAGACTTACACCAGTGTTGAGTCTTCATATTGTTAAAATAACAGAGGAATTGTCCACATATTTTCTAATTTTTAAAAAATGTCCTACAGCTTCCATGGTTTAAATTTCTACATGTCTATCCAAGTGATAGATGTCAAAACATCAGGAAGGATATTTAAGCAGTTATGTCAGTGGAATGAAACAAAGTCATGAGTTAATGCTTTTCTGATTCTATATAAAAGGGAAAATGGTGAAGAAGGGCCACAACTAAAATACAGAATGAACAAGATCAACCAGAGTAAAGTCAGGAGGTTTGCTCTTAAACTGGAGACATCTACAGCAATAGAACTCACATGACTGTATTCCTATTTTTATGCCATCCTATGATCACACCATCCTGTCCCAGATCTCCCACCCTCTAGGGTCAGGAACCAGGAAGGATGATGGAGCCCTCCCAGCCTTGTTGCTTCCCTTTGTCTGTCCTGCCAGGTGCTTTGAAAGTGAGTCAAGGCATTCATTATCCCACCAATTCTTTTCAAGGACATTTAAAAAGACCTGACACAGTAGGAATGATTGAAGTGCCTGCTGCTTTTCTCTGTAATTATCCAGTTTCCTTGTTGGGACTGAAATTATTGCCCTGCAAGAGGGCAGTGTCCCTATTGCCACGTAAGAGCTACCCAAACACAAACCTGCTTGGCTGCCACTAGCCCCAGTCCACGTATTCAGACATAAAAATGGCTTTCCTTGGCTGCTGGGCTCTACTGTGGAGTGTGTGACCCAAGCGCAGTCAGGCAAGGTGGTGATGTGCTGGTAGATGGTTACCACGAACTTACCCCTTTCTTTGTTTCCCTTTTCATGGCAAAAGTAGTGCACTGAAACAAGGCACAGTGGTCCCTGGGCTGTAATTAGTCCTCAAGCAGCCTTTGCTGTGGATTGCCCAGCTGAAGCCTTGCCTGTAGTGGCAGGAACAGGAGGACAAAACCCCTGCGATCATCAGCTCAGCTGGTTAGAGCATGGTGCTAATAACACCAAGGGTGTGGGTTTGGACCCTGTATGGGCCATTCACTTAGAGTTTGACTTCAAGATCCTTGTGGGTCCTTTGCAGCTCTTAATATTCTGTGGAGGAACAAATAGAGGCAAAATGGAAGTCACAGGAATAGGACAATGGTTGAGAAAAAGTCTCACTCAATTATGGAGCATCATCTGTGGCATTTGCTTTTTAGAAGGTGTTCAAGGAGTGTGTGCAGCTATTGCCAAGGGAAGTTAGATCTGGAGCCATCAGGAAACACAAAAACTGGGAACAGTCGAAGTTTCCTCAGCAAAAGGTAGGAGTGTGCCAAGGATGGTGTGAGACACCTGCGGGAGCTGACAGGGATTCCTGCAGGTACCTGTTGGACAGCTGCTATTCAAAGCCTGAAGAGTTAACAAATAACTAGTCTTGATGCTCAAGGACTGCCCCTCTGCAGTCTGTTGAGTTCTCTGTCTTCACCTGGGCTGTAGATTCCTTTCCACAATGGATGCTGGAGAGTTTAATGGATGAGCAAGGTGAGAGAAGGGGGAAAAGAACGGGAAGATTAGGTTGAAGGATCAGTGAGGTAAATGCTCCTGCAGCCTGTGCTAAGAGAGCTATTTGTAATAAGCAAGGAGGAAGAGGATCCTGTGTAGCCTCAGGTGTGTGTGCAAATCCTGTCTCAGCCCACAGAGCTCAGCTCCCAGCCCAGCTGCCTGGCCCTTGCTTCCCCTTCCCTCGGCAACACATGCTGCCTCTCCCCTGCCCCCTCTCCCTCCAGTTCCTTGTGACAGGCTTAGAAATCCTGGGACCCCTGATGCTGGAATGGCATTTTGGCCTAGCTGGAACTGTTTATAAGCACAGAGCTTTGATGCTGTCTCCAAAGCCTCTGGAGAGCTGAGAAGGGCTATTTTTCATGTGATGCTTTTGGAGAATGCTATGGGAAAAGGTCAAGGGACAGAGTGGGAACGAGTAGGTCACATACTCATTGGTTTAGGGCACCACGACAGCATTGGTTCTTTAAGACCTCAGAGCCTGCTTTGTAAAAATAAGCACCTCTCAGTGAGCTGCCTGGGAAAGAACAGGGACACGCCTCCCACAGCGGATGTTCCCGCGTTCCTCGCGGTTCCTTCTCTTGCCTTGGCCTTTGCTGCGTCTCAGCACCCCTGCGAACCAGGCAGATCCCACAGATGGTGTGCAGCATCCTAAAAAGCCTCTTTGCCTTCTGCTTTGACCTCTGTAATGCAAGGAGACGTTCTGTAGGCAGGGGCCTTCTGCCCCTGGTGCAGATGGGGTCTGGGAGCAGTGTTGCAGGATTCCTTAGTCCATCCCTATGTCACCACCCTGGCTCTGTGGGCAAAAAGAGCTCAGGCCTGAACAGCTGTTTGCCCTTTGGTTTTGCACATTATCCTTCTCATTTAAATTGGGGTGGGGGGAAGCAGTCTAACAAGTCCTGTTTCCTTTTTCCTCCCTGATTCACACATACTACAACTACCAGCCGGAGTGTGGGGGCTACGTGAAGGAACAGGAAGCAGAGGGTGAGGTGGCAAGTCATTTACATTGGAAATATAAGCTGAATGTGCATTTCCCTACTGCTGCCATCAATCACTCAGATTTCCTGTATGCTCCAGAGCAGAGGAATGGAGTTTTCTTGCTTCCCACTTCCCCGGGAATGGAAATGCTCATTTGTTTCACTGCCTAGAAATGCTGATCACTCAAAATATTTATTGTTTCAGAGATACATGCAGTTCTGAAGCTGAATTTTCCAGCTTCCTCTTACCTGGTCTTCAGAAATGTCTTCAGATGTCCTGCAGACCTGGGGAATTACTCTGCTCTGGTAGAGATGTAAAGGTGCTGCTGCAGTTTCACAGGAAAGGCCACAGGCAGCGGAGCAGATGCTTTACTGCAGAACCCTGGCAGATACCCTCTGGTCTCCATCAGACCAGTTGCTTTAGCTTGTTCATGTGGTCTGGCACCTGATCCAGTGAGATGAGGTTTTTAGAGTCCTACATCCTGCTTGTCGTTGGAAACCTTTCAGTGACTATTTTATGGGGCTAACAAATCTGTTGAGTGAAAATTATAGTGAGGAGTTACATGGAGCAGACAGATCAGCACATGCTCACTGTTCAGCTCTGTTGGAAGGGATGGGGACAACAGAAGAAACAGAACCCAAAATGTGGAACTGAGAAAGGAATAGAAAAAGAAGAAAACCAGAAGGAAGCAGTAGGACACACTGGAAAGTGAATGAAAAGTCTAGAGCAAATAGCAGAAAATAACTAAGTGTAGAAGAATTCAGGTAGCCTTGCACACCGAGAAGGTAAAATAAAAATGCCTGTGTATTCATTGTCCTTGTGATGATGTGAAGGTCTGGCACACCTCCGTGGTCTTTGATGGGATCTGGTCTCTGATTAAGAAACATCTTTCTTTCATTTAACAATCTCTCAGTAGCCAGATTCTTTCCTGCAGAGGAAATGCTGTCTTACTTCTGATATGGGGGCACTCAGGCTGTGACAGTTTGGAACTCATGGATAACCAAAGGGATGGGGCACTAAAACTCCCGTGTCATTCCTGCAGCCCTTGTTTGGTGTCAGCAGGGCATCTCTGAAGCTTCTGTGGGGGCTGGGACTGGGATGTTGTTGGTATTCAGTTCAGTTGCTGTAATAAAGAGGCTGATGAGGCACCATGTCCTTGAAGCGTGGTCGTGGCCAGGAAACCTCTCCTGGCTGTGAGGGCCTGGAGCTCTGTTCCCTGGGGGTGTGAGCTCAGCAGCTTTTATGAGCTCAGCCACTGTGGGTCTGGGCAGTAACTCAGAGGGGACCTGTCGGGAAACCCAAGGGCTGGAAGGAAATGCTGCTGATGACTCAATAGGCAGAGCTCTTCCCTCTGTTGATGTTGGAGCCGAGCCACACAGACACATCCCTCCATAATTACCCACCAGTTACTTACAGTCCATGCTTTGCAACCACTGGCATTCTCGCATGTGGATTTGGAAGGCTCAAATCCATCCCAGCAAACCTGATATCACACCGGTGCTTGCAGCCTCTGAGGAGCCAGGATGTGTTTGCCTCTGGCATGAGGTGTGTTTGGCCCATGTGTCAGGCAGGCACAGATGTTGTGACCATGCAGACGAATCACGGATTCATTGCTGCGGCTCCCCTGTTGTGCCTGCCCGGGAATGGCTGTGTGAGGGATTACACGCACAGAACCCCGGAGAGATGTGTCATTACCCACCGGGTTTGAGCCTGGTGAGGAGCTGTGAGGTGTCCGTGGCGGGTGTCCGGGGAGCTGTGGGATGGCTGGGCAGCAGGCGAGGGGGAAGGGATGGGTTGGGGTGACAAACGTCCCTCCAGGAGAGACCTCCCCGCGGTGGCACTGAGCGCGGGGGCCCCTGGCGGGCACCGGGGGAGCGGCGGGCTGAGCCCCGAGCCCAGCGGTCTTTCCCAGGTGTTCTTTTCCATTCGCTCATCTCAGACATGAAGTCATGCGATGACTTCAGCTCGAGACATAACACACAGTTTCATCTGCGTTAACTGCAGTGAATAGTTGCGCCTTTTTTTCATTTCTTAATGATCCTCTTGGAAATAGGGAGGTGCTTTGTAAAGCTGACACGTTTTCGATCCGTATCGATTGCCGTGTGATATTGGTGTATTTTGTTGCAACTGCTGCCTTATGCTGAGAAGTTCCAGCTTCAAACTCCTTGTAAATCTATTTGACCTGCCCTTGTGCTTTCATCCAGCCACAGTGGCTGCCTCTTCTCCCTTGCTCCCCACCAGCCCAGTGTAGCTGAATTTGGTGATTGCCATCAATTGATCTGATTCTTCCCTGTGGGGGTGGTGAGACTCTGGCACTGGGGTCTTACAGACCCTGTGAAGCTGTGGATGCCCCATCCCTGGAAGTGCTCGAGGCCATGGACTGTCCTGGTTTAGAGGAAGGTGTCCTTGCCCATGGCAGGGGCTTGGAACGAGATGGAGTTTGAGGCCTCTTCCAACCCAAACCATTCTGTGATTCTGCAACACCCTTGTCCAACTGGCTCGCAAATGCACAGATAATCTGCTGGCTCCTATCAGAGTTATTTCTGTGTAATTATTCTCTTTGCTGTGGCTGGCAGAGGGATCAACCCACCCATGCCATGGATACGTCCTGGCTCTGCAACAGCACTGCCTTCCTGTCCTGTCTGTGAGAACAGCGTTCTCTAGAATTTTCTCAGCTAACAACCAGCAGCAGGAAAATCATCTCATCTCTCGTGCTCTTTATGGGATTTAGTCACTGCCATTTCAGAGGTCAGGGACTGTAGTTTTCCAGGGATCTGTTGTTGTAGCTTGATGAGTGATAGGCTGGGAATTGGAAGAGATAGGCTGGACATCTTGAGGGGTGGCTCATTTTGGGTAAGTCACTTTGGGCTAATCACACAGAGATGTGCAAAACAAGGATAATGGTCTGACTTGCCTTTGCAAAGAACTTAGAGAACTCAGCTGACACTGCCTTTTTCTGCCACCTTCCAGCTCCAGCAATGGTTCAAGACCTCCCTCAGCACTTTGACTACAGGAATTCTACTGGTCTATTAGGAATCACAGCAATATATTGCAGGGCTCTTCCTTCTCTCCCAGTGATGCTCAGTAGTTCTACACAAGTTACCACAACATCAACATTGTCATCATTAGGTTGCTGTGTAAAATCACCACTTAGTGTGTTCACTGAGTCAGCTCTTTCCTGCCTTCCACATTAGAGCTGACTGATCAAAACTAAAACTGTCCTGCAAAAAAATTTAGAAAGCTGAGATTTCTTCCCAAATCCCCTTCTGCATTTTTATTATTATCTGTCAGTGCTCTAAGTAGTAAATTTTCTGAGGTCATGAGCTGTTACTGCATAAAGATAAGCTGCTAATGATGCTGTATACAAAGAGCTGATGGAAAGATTGGCTTAGAAGAACCATGGGATCCCAGACAACTTCTGGATAAAGGATTCCAGTAGAGACTAGACCTTGAAATTAATGTCTCAATCACTGTTGGACCTCTTCATGAAACTTCCATCTCTCATGTCTGTAGGAGACAATGTGTATAAAGCAAGAGGTGGTTGTTTCTTTAAGGCCCCCCTGCACGGCTCCTCTCTTGATTTTCCTGCTGACACAGATTTTCCTCTCTTGCTCAGTTTCAGCACACCTGCTCATATAAACTAGGCTGTGCTGGGTTCTCTCAAGCTGAGCTTGTGTATGGTAACAGAAGCAGCACCAAAAAGCACCTTCCTAGGCTGAAAGGAGCCATTAGTATGCATGGAGAAGCCTGGCTCCAGCAGCTGCACAGATGACCCACAGAAACCAGTCAGGAAGTGAAGGTGTGCTTTTTGTTAAAGGTCAAGTCAGCTGACATAGGAAAATGCAGGGATATTGTAGAGAGGCAGGAGTAGAACAGGAGGCTTCCGTATCAGATCTCGATATTCGCTCTGCCTTTATATCATTATTATTGTTTTATATACTCAGTGCAAACCTGTCTGCCTATGCATTCTAAAGGCTTTGCACTCAGATTCAGTATCACACAGGCCAAGCTGACTTGAAATGTGAATTCCCACCTTATGTCCTACTTGAGCCTCCAGGCCAACCTGCCTTGTCTTAATCCTGCTTTAACCTGAGTTACATAATGTGGGTTAGTGAGCCTGTATTCAGAACAAATATTTTCTTGGTTTTCAAAACCCAGTTTTGTGTAACCAGAAGGACTTAGAGATGGATTGGAAGGCCTTTGTGGTCAAATTTCAGGAAGTCAGTGTGCCAAGTGGGAACTGGTTAGAGCTGTGGAGGAAGCTGGCAAATAGCTGGAGAAGCCTGAGAGTTTGGGGGCAGCAATGTCCACTGGGCCTGTGCATATTTCCAGCTTGTTGTAGTTGTGATGAAAAACAGTCTCAGAAAGTGTTTCTGTGACAGCTTGTTTTGCCATTCTGCATACCTGGAGAAGGGAGTCACTTGGTCAGAAGGATAGGTGCAGCCGAATTTATATCAACTTGTGGAACATAGACACGACCCCTGGCAGGATCTTGTTCCTCTCAGCTTTCTATGTGGCAGACCTCCCAAAATGCACCTCCTGGCACGCTGCTGATACCATTCTGTGTTGTTGGCTGCTCCCCGTGGCTCAGGGCTGGAGCACAGTCCCTACTCTGCCCCAGTGCACATCCGTGAGCAGGGCTCCAGAGCTTTGGGTAAGGCCAGTGTGATCCAAGGACAAGCCAAAGTGCTCCCCAGACCTCGTGAATGGACACAGCAACTGTGGTGAGCTTCCAAATTATATAGCAGGAAGGCAGGGTTCCTTGGAGTCTGGGTGGGGGCTAATCAATGTACATTCATCATTAATTTATGCATGTAAGGGGCTTTTGGAGTGGAGTTGTCGTGCTGGTTTTGATAATGCTAACTCTATCCACCCTGCCAGCTGCTGCAATGTCGTGGCAGTTTGTGTTGCTGCATGCAGAATTATGGTGCTTTTGTGGGAATATTATGTTCCCTGAATAGAGCCCCACAGAGCAATTTGCTTCATCCTTACAAACGCATCCAAATAACTGGCAGTGCCTTACAAATACAAAACAATTGAGAAAATAAATGTATTATACTGTACATCTGTGACAAAACAATGCTTTCATGTGCAAAGAGAGAAATGTGTTTGTTTAACTTACGGTCTTCCATTTGGAAATAAATGCATTCATTTAAATCAAAATGGGACGTTCTTCACTATCACAGTATTTTGCATGCCAGATGTAAGAAATATGCTGCTTGAGGAGCAGACAAAAAACTTGAAGTGGTTGATCTTACCAAAAGCATGTATGTAGTGCCTTATTCTAGACCCTGCCTCTCTTCCTGCAGTGTGGCCTCTACTGGAGTGGGAACCTCGTGGCTTTGTGCGTGAAGGATCTGTGTGCAAAAGCTTTGGGAGTGTGGCAGTCTGGGCCTGGCTGCACACAGGAGAGCTTATTTTTCACCTGGGTTGTGCCCACGAGAGAGTGCAATCAGCTGCCACACAGCAGAACTTTGCATTGCCATGATCATGAGGCAGATGCCCTGCAGGAGTTGTAGCAGTCCAAAAGATTTCTGATCCTTTACAGGTTTTGTGTTAAAGAAACATTAGTTTCATTTATATGCAGCAGTAGAAGTGTTAGATGGGGAAACATAATCAATAAAATACAGGTTGAATGTTCCAATATTTGCTTTAAAAATGTGCCCCATCTTGTAATTTTCATCTTTTTAAATGGTTGAGCTCTTGTAATGAAAGTCTGCTGCATTTCAGTTTACACATAAGCTTAACATCATCAAGCAAAGTTTGTTCTGGGAGTTAACATTTGCATTTTTGAAAGCAGCAGCCTAATCCAGAGCAAAACCAGATGAGAATGTATTATAATATAGCACATTACCAGCTGTCTGTTGGTAGGTGTGAGAATTGTCAAAAAGGTGCTGAAATTTGATTTCGGTGGTTTTCCAAGTCTGGAGTTTCTTCCAATTAAGTTTGAAGATCTCTGCTACAAGGAGTAGGAGTTGTAAACAGGAATTCCAGGAGTGATTATTAGAAGGAAAAATAGCATGAAAAAGAAAGTGTACACCTGATCTTTTCCAACCTGATCTTTTAATAATAATAATAATGCTCAGACCACCTTCTATGCTTCTTGTTATTCCTTAATTGAAATCATGTCTCATATTATAGATGAGAAGGAAGGAGTTAGGAGTTCCAGCCACCTGCAGTGTTGGCTGCCACGCACTGCTCTGTGAGGGTGTTTTTCATGTGTATCATCAGGTCTGGGCAAGCATTTGGTTGTGTTTGTGTTTTAGTAGCTGGAGGGCCACAAGTTGAGAATCCTAATTCAGCAAGTGTAGCATTAATAAATACTCTTTAATTCAGCTGGAAAGCATCATGGTCTGCATCTTCCCCATCTGAAGTGTTATATCCATCTTACTGCTGTATGCAGCCAGGCAGAGGCCTCGTTATACCCAGCAGGAAACGTCACCTTGCTGAAAGCCAGCACCTGTGTGTTGGCTGACTGACCAACAGGGCTGTGCAGCAAGGGTGGTTTGGCCTGGCTCTCTTTTTCCTCTGTATTGATTAATCAAATACTTCAAATAATTGCTGCAGTTGTGATTAATGTCAACTGCATAGCTAATCACCCAGGAGAATAAAATGGCTCTGTTTGAAAAAAAAAAAGGCAAAATCTTGTAAATGAGTTAATTATTTACTCTGCTCACCTCCATAACCTTGTTGTGCTTGTAAACGAATAGAAATATTGATCATGGAGCTGATTTTTGTGTTATCCATCTTGCCACAGCTTAATTGGGGGGTTCAGTGTAACCCTGTGCACTCCTTTTGATGAAGGACACGCTCCTTCTGCTTTCATTTGATATGACCTGTGAGAGCAGGGCTGGCAGGACCACTGGGGTGTAGTCGACCCCAGGATTTTTAGGGCACCCCCGTGTTAGCAGCTCCTACTCTCCAGGGACCACTGTGGCCCCTGGCAGCGGCACCTCCTCGGCCACCTCTCTCGGTAGCAGACTCTACCACCCAGTGGCTGCCGCTGTTAAAACAATCTCGTTTCCTCCCATTAGCTTCAGCTCACATCCGATTTTTCCACGTTCTCGGTCTGCGCGCACATTTTCCCCCAAACACGGACAAGCAGCACTTTAATTGCAGCGCTGGCTGCTCCAGCCGATTTCTGCCCCTTGGCAGCGCGGGGGCTGCAGGCTCGCTCGTGGAGCTGCCTGCCCTGTTCCTCCCGTGGCACAGAGACCAGAGCCTCCGCACGGAGCTGCTTCGGCCAGCGCTGCTGTGCCCCAGCACCCTGCCCCAGCTCATGTGGGGCTCTCAAACTGACAAGAGAATGCCAGTTTTAGGAACATTCTCAGGGAGGTACCACGAACTGAAGGGACAGCAACGCAGAAAGCTCCTCTGCTCTTACATCTACACAAACATAAGTAAAAGAACCTTTAAAGCCAGCTGCTGTTTGCAGTCATGTCAACTCCCCGTACTTTCATTTCCTTGCAATTTGGATTCCAGAAAGAGGTTGGGTGTCTCAGGTTTGGAAAGGCCATTTTAGACACTGTCCAAAGACCATCAGCTTGTGTAACACAGAGTTGAGACAAGTCCCATGATGCACAGGTACTGTTTGCTGGCCACAGTGTCATGTCTTCCTTGCAAAAACTCAGTTTCAGGAAACAGGGAAAAGCAAGTGAACAGTTACTACCCTGTCCCTGCATCAGACAGAACCTGAGAGGAGGTTGTAGCCAGGTGGGGGTCGGTCTCTTCTCCCAGGTAACAACAAACAGGACCAGAGGAAACAGATTGAAGATGCACTAAGGGAGGTTTAGATTGGCTATTAGGCAAAATTGTTTTCATCAAAAGGGTGGTCAACCCTGGCACAGGCTGCCCAAGCCAGTGGTGGAATCACCATCCCTGGAGGGATTTAAAAGCTGTGTGGATGTGGCACTTGGGGACATGGGTTAGTGGTGGCCTTGGCTGTGCTGGGCAAATGGATGGGCCTGATGATTGTAGGGGTCTTTTCCAACCTATACAATTCTATGATTGGGAAAAAATGAGACACCCCAGCATAGAGGAAACACGATGGCTTTCTCTTCTGCATCAGACTGTAGGGAACACAAAAGGGCAGCAGTTTCTAGCAGAGCTCCTGAGGAGATGTTAATGTTTCCCAGCAAGGTGGACACAGCTCCACCAAAGCATCCTGATGGCCAGACACAGGAACGAGTGTATTAGAGCCAGCAAAGTCCTTGTGCCAGGCTCCATCAGCAGCCCCTGCCCAGACACAAATGGTCTGAGTTGGTGCCGAGAGAGCCAAATTCTCTCCTTTTCTTGTCAGCAGGAGGCTGAGTACTATACGTAGCCTCAGGGCTATATGGACTTGGTACAGGCATGGCTGGTGCTACAAAGATAAAATAAGTAAAATAAACAAGAAGCATTTTTGCTGCTGGACTCAGTGGCTTGTAGTGCTCAGTGCCAATGATTTTGTTCTGATGTGGTCAATGCCAGGTGCCATCATGGGAACTTGGCTGCAATTCACTTGGTGAAACTTGAACTGTTTTCTTGTAGCTTTTGAATGTGGCTGTGTTTTCTGGCAGCTGGGGAAAATGGCTTTGAAAAATAATGGTAGCTTTTAAGTCAAATTTTTGCCAGCATTCACTCCATGCTACTAGAAGCCAATCAGTTTAAGTTCCTACTTGGCAAATGAAATTTCTGTCTTGCTGGCCGCTCTCTGTAGCCCAGTTCTCATAACTGCTACTTGTTTTTCACTCCCCTTCTTTCCTTTCAGTGTCTGGTTGAACAGATGTGTGGTTGCTGAGGTGTAGAATCTGGTGTGGTTTTGAAGGTACCTGTGCTTGGGCCTCTCTCCTCTTGTATAGGACCAGTCTTGCAGGAGCAGAGGAGAAAAGAAAAGCAGAAGTTGGTGAAGCTTTAGCACCTGCCTTGGGCACAGTTCAGCTCATGAAAAGCACCAGTCCCTGCTCTCAGCAAGGCACCTGATTCCAGCTGTCCTGCCTGGCCTGAGACAGGTGAGTAGTGAGGATCCGTGGGGGAGCCATTACAGGCTATTCCAGGGGAACAGAAAAAGGAAAGAAGCAAAGCTGCCTGTGAATAGAGGGAATCAGGAGAGCAAGAGGTAGATGGGCTGATGAAATAATGCTGCCTTTAACTGTGAATAAGTAACAGCGTCACAGGAGGCATTCAGGGCAGCAATTTTGGAGGGTTAAAAGGAAGGTTAAAGATTACATTTAGGATTAGGATTAGGAAAATCGGGACCCCTAAGGCATACTCAGTGAATGCTGAAGATAAAGGCATAGGCAAAACTGGCTCTGTCTGGAGTAAGGGCTGGTAATTAGGTGTGTATGATACACTTTATCATTTTTTGTATTAACACCTCTGTATTTAATATCTATCACATGTGCACATATAATATACAATATCCATGTTATTAGCAGATTAGAGGTTATGCTGACTAATTCCGTGGATTTATGGAAGTGTTAGAAGTTGCTGTGCCAAGAAAAAGGTTTCCTCTGGCAGCTCTTTACATCACCTCCTATCCAGGAGCAGCTTACACATGAGGCTTCCCTGTTGTGCTTGAGTGGCTGGCTGTGAATGCAGCCTTTGCTGAGGCCGTGGGTTTGGCTGGAGCTCCTCCTGCCTTCCCTGAGTGCTCAGGGGTAGTGCAGGCTGTGTCAGCACGCAATGCAGATGCTGGGGAATGAATGAAGTGGGAAAGGAAGAAGGAGTGAGCCTGCCTCTGTCATCTTTTTCAGGGAGCAGAGGAAGGCATTAGCAGCCTCCAGAGGGAGTTTCACTGCTCGGCTGGTCCCTAGGCACGGGCAAGTGGTGCCTCAGGGAATCTTGTGATGGATGAGCCTGTTTTACTTAGTTCCATCATGGTCCTTCAGAAGGCACTTGTTTCCTGTTTGGTTTGAAAAGATTGGGTTCACTGCTCGCTAATTTTGTGTGAGGCATCAAACCTTGCAGAGGATGCGATACACCAGAACAAACCCCTGCCATCTGTGCCAGGAGCCTGTGTGGCACTGTGCATGCCAGCCCTGGGCTCTGCCGTGGGGGGCTCAGGTAAGCCCAGGCTTGAGGCTGATCAGCTGCATCTCAAGAGCTGTGAGTGTGGTGTGGGCATCAACTCACACAATCACTCCTTCCCACTTCCAGAGCAGGGACAGCTCTGCTGTGTAAGGGTTGACTGAGTTGTTTTGTAAATCTCAGCAATAAAAACGTGTCCACAATCACCCAAATAATGGAAGGAAAAGATGAGAGCATAAAATGATTATCCTGGTGAAAGAAAGGGGAACTAGTGGAGTCTGAAAGAGATACAGGCAGGTGACCAATGGGCCTTGTGAAGCAGAACGAAATGCATTATTACTTTTAATGGAAATTCAGAAAAGGCTCTGTAGATGCGCTGGGCAGAGGGTGAGTAGAGAAATTGCTAATTCTGTACTGCTGGAAGTGAAACCAGCTTTGTTCCACTGCTCAGGCAAATGGAAGTGGCAGCTGGAAAGGACTATCTGGCAAGGGATGGGAGGAACCTCAGCTGGGGATTGCACTTCACACCTGCCAGGTTTTCTTCCCATTTGCACCACAGGAGTCCACTGTGCTGGTGTGAAGCTCTGGGTCCCCTGCAGAGGACATGTCTCTGAAATTTCAGTGTGACACTAATTCCAGGCTCCTTCCTGCCCCTCCGGCTTGCACATCAAAGCTGGCCACACCACATGCTCCCTCTGGCTTACTTAGTCCCTAAGCAACCTTCCTGACCCAGGCCATCCCCTATCCAGTATCCTCCCAGTCTGCTCGAGCCTTGCTGCCCTCAGAAAACTTCCTGCATGTGGGGTTTGTAATAAAAATATTAAGATCCCTGGTAAGCAGGTGAACTATCTCTTCCAAATTACTAAAGCTAAGCTATGCTTAGCTCCATGCTCATAAATTAAGGGAAGGTTCTGATGCCACCACCGAGGATCAGAACCGAGACTTTCACAGATTCTGAAGTCTTCTCTCTTCTCCTTTCTTCTGGGTGGGGTGCCTAAAGCTGAGTTTAAAAAAATGACAATAATGTCACTAGGATATGTGATGGAATGTCATACAGGACATTCCCACTGTGATTAGTGCTCCTTAGAAAATGGTGCCTGTCACCTGTTCCAGAGGCTAGAGAATGTGACACATGTAAAAAAATAAAATATAATTAAAAACTAAATCAATGTGTGTCCATGGGGAGAGCATTCCCAAGAACGACATTTGCTGAGAAAGAAAGAGCATTTACTCTGTTTCAGGCAGAAGAGAACTAATTAAGGCACAGCACCTACCCGAGGCAGCTCCCAAGGCTGATGGTTGGCCAAGTGGGAAATGTAGAGGGATTTAGGTGGTGATAGTGGTCTGTGATGGTATTGAATAGAAAACAGTGGTAGGGTTATTATTTCTGGGGGATTTAACCATCCCAGCTGCATGACTTGGCACAGCACAAGCTTTCCTGGCATGAAGTTATGCTACATGTCTTGGAGGTGCTGAGGACTCCTGAACCACTGTGTAGCTCTCCTGTGCACAGCTGCCTGCCAGCCAGGGGCTCCAGGTGAGGGTAGCACTACTTTCACCTGAGGAGAAGCAGGTAACAAATGTGTACCTCAGGGTGCACCTGATTACTTGTGCCAAGTCCTCTTTCACTGAGAGGTGCCTGTGCCAGGATGGGCTGGACAGTCTGTTGAGCTGCATGTTCTCATTCTGCCTCAGACAAAATTTCCCCATCCATGCCTGTGTAGTCTAAATACTGGGCATTCAGCCTGCCCTTTGTCTGGCATTTCAAGGGTCAGTGTGATCAGTGCCAGGGTCTTCATGGAGAAGCGCCGTGCCCTGGTACAAACCAGGAGGGTTTCCTTTCCACACACAGCTGAAGCTGGATCTTTAGGTGACAGGCCCAGGCTCACCTCCCTTACAGCCCACCAACATCAAGCATTTGCTTTGTAATTGCCAGTGCCCCAGACCTGATTTCTATGCAGGGTCTGTAGGGAGGGCAAGCAAGAACAAAAAGAGAGTGAGGTTTTCAGATTTGCTTTCTCAGTGGCAGTTCCTTCTGATCCTTTGTGCGTGTGCTTGGGGAGTGCAGGAGTGGAGGGGGTGCCACTGCTTCGTTCAGTGCTGCAGAAGACTAATGGACCTTGACAACTGCAGCACGACACGGAAACTATTAGAAAGGGAGCACCGATTATAGCCCCAACCATCCCAGCATTCCCCTGGGCTCTTAACCCCGTGTTGGAGCTGAGCAGCCCAGCAATGCCTCCTCCCAGGCTGCACAATTAACATCTCTTGTCACTAATTGATTCCTGTGGTGCTCACAGGACAATTAGAATTTAAATTGCCTTTTACAAAGGTCATGAAAACATGATAAAAGACGAATCTATTAGGGAGGATCACTCAGGAGTCTCTCTCCTTTTCCGCAGCACGGGCTGTTGGTTATCATACAGACATGAGTGAGGGGAGCTGGGAGAGAGGTTCATGCCTTGGGTTCATTTCTTGATTGTAGTTCATGGCAGAAGCTCAGCTCTTTGACTTGTGAATATTCTTGCACTGAAGATAGCATTTAATTTTTTACTGTCTCTTTTAGAGGGTTTTTGTGTTAGTATCTGCTATGTCTTTTCTGATAAACTCGAAATGCTGGTTCTGTGCTTGCATCTTGAGTTTACTAGAGAGAGGAACTTACAGTGTGTGCAATGTGCGAGCAAAAGGTTTGCCTTTATAGGGCAAAGGTGTCCTAGGACCAGCCTGTCTTGGTTCCCAGTGGGTGCAGTAATGGATTAAAACCTGACCTGACTCCCTGGAAAGCACAGGAAGTGAGGGAAAGGGCAGCTGAAGTGCTGTCTGCACAGGGTGCACTGAGGAGCTGAGTACTGGGTTCAGCAGTAGTGTCACTCCAGCTTTCTGTAAGGTAGTCCCCAGCGAAGAGGTCCTAGAAGTCCATAAATGTAAATGTGTGAAGGCATCACTTCGAAGCCCGTACTTGCAGCTTTCCCCATCTGCAGCTGGCACTTCTAGGAATGGCACGATGACTTCAGGAACTTCTGGAGCTCACGCCATCACATCTGGGCTGTTGCAAACCCTGGATACAGGTGTCTGTATCTTCACGGCTTGGCAGCTGCCTGCATTTTGCATCCAAAGCAGATTATGGCAGTTTGGGGAGAGCTTAGAGGAGGGGCTGGTACCATTCAGAGTTGTTACACTTACAGCAATTCCTCTCTGTCCCCCTCAGACCTCAACAGTGGGAAGAGATATAAAGCCTTGTGTGTCAGGGTTAAGGCAATGTCTTGTAACTGCAGCAAACTGGCCTGGCATGGGCCTTGGCAGGTTACCTAATTCATCTGCCTTCTCCGAGGCAGGATCGGCTCTGCCTGTATCCCTAACCTGCTATCCAGGAAACCTCTCACACAATGCCTTTGCTGCAGGGAGGATTGGGATGGGGGGCAGATTACCTCCTGTGGGATTTAGCACATCTTGTTCTGACACACCTGGTCCTGCCTCAGAGCCAGCATTTTGGACTAGCTGTATTTCAGGCCTGGATACAGTGAAAAGCAGTCTTAAATCCTGCAGTTCAGTCTTTTCTCTTCTGTCTTGTATGCCCCAAGTGTGGAGTTTGACAGGAAAAACAAAGTTTGAGAGCCACTACTACTGTGGTCCAGAATCTGCCTCATGTAACTACAGCAATATTTCATGCTGAGAGAGAAAATCTAGCCAGAATGTCCAATTGCCCATCCCATCCCATCCCAGTGGCATTCCCATTATAAAGAAAGCTGGCTGGCTATTTGAGAAACCCATGTCCTTTCCAAGTCCTGCCTTTGACTTCTTGCTATTCTGGTTATTGAAATTGATTTTGCGCTCCAGGCATGGGATTTTCCATTGCCAAGTTTAATGTCGGAGATAATAGAAATTATGTTTCCACTCGCACATAAATCTCAGGGCTGTTTGTGCTCAGATGACTGGACAGTAAGTACAGGTGAAATTGCTCCTGTGATTGTTTCAGTAAAAGTGTATTATTGTTGTAAGGTTTTATAAAGTGTGTTTAACGGGTTTACACATATTTCTAGCAGTCACCGAGTAGGGTTTTGTTGATTTTTTTTTGCTAGTCCAATAAATATAAACCTCTAAGCAGGCCATCTAATTTCTCTTCTTGACAGGGTGGTAAATCAGCTGGCTTTGGCAGTATGCCAGAGAGTGAGCAGCAAGCCCACCCAGCAGTTGTGCAGTGCCCCTCTGATGTGCTTGCCCTGCAATTTTGGGCTTGAAGAAGCCAGCCTGTGCAAAAAATCACAAGGATCTCTCTGCTTTTGCACATCTCCTCACATGGGAGAAGCATCAGGCTTTGTTCTGACTGCAGCACAGCCTGGTCTGCACTAAACCTTGCCATCATTAGTCAGCACGCTTAGGACCTAGCTTTAAAGAGCTTGGGAAGGAGTAAGCAAAGGTCAATCTCTTGAGCTTTAAGGGCAAAACAGACAGAGAAGGTTTCCTCAGCTCCCAGGAGCTGGAGGAGGTGATGGTGTTAGTGCGAGGCCCACGGGGATCAGTCACGGAATTGTGGCCTGAAGGCACTCCAGCCTTTGGGGTCCCCTGTCCTAACCCAGCAGCTTTTTCTGCTCCCAGGAGAAAGAACTTTTCTTTTTCAGAGTGCATGAGATAATCTCACACTTTACAAGGATAAAGGAGTGGAAGGAAGGACTCCAGAGTGATACAGGGACTGAAGCCTACATCCACTTCAGCTCCCGGCTCCTCTGCTTAGATGTGAATCTGCTCAGCTCTGCAGTCCCCACCTGGGTGACATTCCCGTGATCTGGAGGCCTTGGTCAGCTGCCCAGCTCTGTGTAACTCAGCCAGCTGGCTGCCACCCAGCCCTGCTGCCATCTGCCACCCTGTGCCTCTGTTGTGTCTGGGCCCTGGATGCCAAAGATGCTGCCGTAGCTCCTTCCTGAGGGAAGCCCAGACCCTGGTAACTCAGGTGTTCAAACAATATTCTTCCTGCACTCGAGTGCCAGCCCCAGGCAGCCAGGGCATACTGTGTGTTGAGCACTGCAATGCCTGCGAGACATTTCTCAGGTGGTTTCCTACCTGTGCTGACCCCACATTCTTTCATGCTCTGCATGTCTTGTGTCCTTGGCTCAAGGAATATCATTAGTGTGTGTCAGGTAGTGCCCAGCATGGTAAAGCCTCAGCTGGAGCTGGTGTTTTAGGTATTGCTGAACAGTTAAAAATGCTGCACTTGGCTTATTTTTGTACTTGTATGCATTTGGCAGTGCTGCTTTGGTGTATTACATTCCTTCCCTCCCAGAGATCTTAACTTTGGCTGGGAGCAAAGAGACTCAATTTATCTATTCCTTGCCTTGCAGGGGTTTGGTGAAGCTCAGCTAGCAAAACCTTGTAAATTGCTTGGAGATCATTAGAGGAAAAGTGCTGTAAAAGAGCAAAGTATTATTTATTAATGTGCCTCTGTCTTACAGTGCCATAAATATCAAGGTTTTAATTGTGCAGGCTTGTAATCTGAATAACTTCCTGGATTTTTTTTTTCTTTGTTTTCTTCTTGGATTGCCTTGGTAAATAAATTCATGGAGCAGTCACTGCACAAAGTGACACACGGGAGTGGTGTTTGAAAGCCAGGTCTGTCAGATAGAAGGCAATGGGATGCCACAGTATGACTTTCAGCTTTCCTCTGGCTGCTCTAATCTCTACTGCCTCAGTCTTATCCTCTGCATCTAAACTTGCTTTTCCTCTGTCCTTGTTGAAAACCCGACCTCTGCTCAGGAGAGGAGTGTGTGACACAGTATTATGGTGGTGAACAGAGACCTTACACTGCAAGGATCACTCCATCAGCCAAATGCAGCCACTGATAAACTCCAGCCATGCCTGAAAATTTGCACTATTCCCACTTTTGGGCAGGAGACGAATGATGCAGCTGAAGGGCAGAGAAGGGAGAAAATCCTCCCCCTCATCCCGCTTCAGCTGGCACGGGGAGGTGGGAGCTGGCAGTGCTGTGGGCCTGCCTTGCTCTCCAGACCATGCCAACAGCTGCTGCAGCCAGTTTGAGGCGACAAGGATGGCTGTGAGCTGAATGTAGTTACTCCAGGAGGAGTTCGACCAGTCAAGATGCAGTTAAAAATCTCTTGTGAGAGTGCTGAATCAGGGTTTTCCTCTGCATCTGAGAGCAGCCTCCAGACAAGTGATATTAGGGGCATAATCAGCTGCCACCTCGCCCATCCCACCAGGATTGAGCAGGGATATTTCTCATACTTATCTCTGAGACTGTGGAAAGGTGGAAGCCTGGTACTGCAACAGGCTGCTCTACAGAGGCTGGTGCCAGATGCTGTGGCTGGTGGGATGATATCGAGTGATCCACAAAGAATGACAGCAAACACTGTGGTGTGTGGGTTTAAAATTGAGCCTTTGTGTAGTATTTCTAATGTGCAGCGAGGAAATTCCTTCCCCCTCTCTCTCAGTATGTCTCTCCCTTTGCCTGTTTTGTTTTCAATTGCTCAGAAACATGGCAAGGCTCAGCCTGCTCCTGTTGTGCCAAGTGGATGGGCATCTAGCTGCTGGCTCCTGCATTTCTAAGGTCTGGGATTGGCTCTTTGAATACATCGTTCATAGGCCTCTGAGATCACCCCATTTCACAGAGAATTCACCAGAAGCAGCAGCAACTCTGTGTGTGTGTTTTGTCACTCTTTTCCAGCTCTGGCTGATCAACACCAGGTTTAAGATGTTTCTATTGGCTGTCAGTGCAATGTAGAACTGGTCTGAAGACTTTCCTTTCTTCTGGGCTACAAGATATGAATAGCACCATGTTCTGCCCTCCATGTCTCCCACACTGCTCTCTGCTCCTTCTCAAGCTTACTATGGGGTTCTGAAGGCTGCAAGATAACAATTTCTTATCAAATTCAAGGGGATGAAATCCCATATACATCAACATTACAAGGAAACCTTCACGTTGGGTGGTGAGCATGTCTCCAGACAGTCCTAGGGGGTTGTGCCTCAGGTGTGGTGATCAGACAGCTCCTCTCTGGTCATCACCTAGGCATGGAAAAGAGAGAATATCCACTGTTATGACCTTCACACTGAGGCCATCGCTGAAATCCCCCAGCCTCCAAGGGATGGGCTTTCAGTGGGCAGAAGAATTTAGAACTGCATCTGACTTATCCCTCAGTTGTAGCCATCTGCCTTTTCTGCTGGCTCAGACAGTCTCACTTCCCATTCCATTAGCAACATTCCCCAAGGGACTCAAATATGCCACCTGAGAGAGAAGGGGAGCAAATGGTCTGTGCTTCGAGTGAGAAAAGGGAATGTCAAGTCCCAGTTCAAGTGCTGTGGCAGCCTGGTCTGTCCTCATGAGATAGCACTCGCACTCTGTAGCAGAGGAAGTCACTCTTACCTGCCAGTGACCCCCAGAGGGTCCATGAGCAAAGGGGAGCACATCTGCAAATGCTGGGGGCCATGAGATGTGCTCCAGGGGAACGTCTCCAGTAACAACTGCCCATGGTTTGGGCAGTATCACTCAGGCCTAGAGCCTTTAGCTGTGCTAACAATCTCCGGTGCAGGGATTCATACACTCTCTGTTTTATTTCAAATATGTAGCTGATGTTGAAGAGGTGCATTTTAAGCATAAGAGGTCTTTAAAGAGCTGTGTTTATACCTAAGAAAGGAGATCCATGTTTCAAAGGCGTAGATGAAACGACATCAAAGTGGAAAAGGAAGAAAACAGCACATTTCTTGACTCCACAAAGATTTCAGAAGTATTTTGAAATCTAGAGAAGCTCTGCACTGCAAAATCTGTTTTCCTCATGTATTTTGGCTGAGATTTCCAATTATTTTTGCGACATGACCACAATCTGGAGTCTGAAGAGAGAATGTGGCAGTGTGCTGCTGCATTCACTGGGCAAGTCTGGGGTGTTGCAGGAGGAACATGTAGGTGAGGGTTCCAGAGGAAGCTGGTGTTCACAGGGATGCTCTCCCTGTACATCCAGGGGCAGTGGCTGGACCTGGCCTGGCTTTACTGAGGATGTGTCTGGAATTCAAGAGCTGACTGAAACAAACCCTGATGAACACCCGAATTCTGCCTCAAGATCCTCAGCACAGAAGTGATCTCTGTGCCTTAAGCACAGGTGGGTTGGCTCCTGGCCTGCTCTTTGAGCCTGTTGCTAAAGAGGTGGAGGCTGGTGAGGGCCTTGCTGAAGCCTCAGTTAGTGCCTGGCCTAAGAGCTTGTGCAGACTGGTCAGCAGTGATCTCCCCCTGTCCTGCCCAGCCCAGCTCTGAGCAGACCTGGGGTCTCAAAAACATCTCTATATTCAAGTTATAGAAACTTAACACTCTTGCTTCCATGGCTTCTACTCCCTTCAGCTGGTGGCTGATTCCTTTAGTGAGGGGCCTTTGAAGTTATTATGAGACTCATTAAGGTAATTAAGTGAACCGCATGGTTGAAGCCTACCAGGAGTGCTCATGTGGCCACCAGTGTTCACACAGGTGCATAGAAGGCAAGAGGCAGCACTTTGTCTGGGTTCTTGGGAAAATACTGGCACCTGTGAGCACACTGCTCTAGCTCTTGGTGATTGCTGCTGCTGGCAAAAGAGCCGTGGGCAGGCTGAGGAGCCTGCTGGTAAAAGCTTCTGGGCTGAGGAGTCTACCAGCATTCAGACTGTAGCTGAAATTAGTGCCAGTCCCTTGAGTAAGGCTCGGCTTGGGACTCCAGCACAGTGAGTGCTGCAGGCATACTCAGAGTTATGGCTGGAGTTAATCACCTTTAAGTCAAAGAGCAGATGGGGTAAGGCAAGAGGGAGAAAGTGAAGGGGCTGTGGGACAGACCGTGTTCTCTCAGCCCGAAGATCCCTGGAAAGCTGTGTGGTTGCTGTGGCTGTGTTCAGCGCACTGGGTGCTGCAGAGGAAGACAGCAGAGAAGGGGTTAAGGTGGTGCTTTAGAAATCCAGTGTGGGAATAACAGAGGCTCTTAGATGAGGACTAAATTGTAACGACAGGCTTATGTGGACAAAGCCAGTGGGGAGACTTCATTTCACCAGTGCTCAGGAATGGAAAAGAAATGAAAACTGGCACATGATTCTGTTTCCACTTATGAAGCACCCATCTGCCTTTTTAAAATTCAATTTATGGGAATGGTGAGTAAGGCTGGGCCAGTTCGTAGCTATTAGATCCATGCCATTAACATCCCAGCCACTGCAGAGTATCAGTAGCGTGCACAGGGTGAGGGACATCTCTCATGCAGGATTGGCAGAAATTGATATTAATAAATGGATCTAATATTCTTAAATTTGTATTCCTTCCCCAGCTTTGCAGCGACCCCAAAGGGCAGGAGAAATAATAAGTAAAGGCCTAATTCATTATTTATAACCAGGCAAACCAGGGAAGTAACTCTGGGAGATTACCTGGATAACCCAGCATTAGCATCTTGTTTCAGATATCTTTATTAGGACTCAGGAAAGGCTTCTGGGAGAGTGAAGACAGCACAGTAAATTCATGTGCTAGCCTTTGGCCCTGCCTGGTGCCCTGGCCTTCTAATTTACTTTGGGACGTGTGTGAGTTTAAGAGAAAGACAAACACCTTTGGATGAAGAGAGAGGAAAGGAGGCTGAAGGGGGCAGTACCATTTTAGGCTGCTTGGAGTGGATTTCAGAGCGAGGTACTCCTCAGTCTTTTAGACTGTTTTACAGAATGGAAAGAATAATACCACATCCTAGAGATCAGGCTGATGAGGTTAATGTTTATGTGGTGCTTTGAGATTAAAATACATTAGTTCTTCTAGTCCAATGTCTGTTAGTCTTTCTCAGGGCAGGGCCAGCCTATAGGCCTTTTGAAAAATCATTGCCTTACTGTCCTATGCTTTGTTGCTCTTGTATAGGGTATGTGGATGATTTTGCAGAAGGAAGGGACCAGTTGCTGTCTGAAGGTTGAGAAATATTGTCCTCACTGGGTTTTTGGTTTTTTTCCTGCAAAGGATTAGAATGGTCTCAGGTTGAGGGAATGAAACCAGCTAAAAGGTCACAAATAAATTTTTGTGAGAAGATATAGATAAGAGCACCATGGGACAGAGGGTGAGATCCTTCTTCTGAGATTCCCAGCTCAGCTTTGCAGATGTAAAATGTTTGAATAAGTTATGGGAGAAGAATTTAATGTGTGTTTAGTCCTGATAATGCCTTCAGCTCTTTATGCTTTGCTGAGCAGCCCTTTATTGCATGAAGAGGTTTGCTTTTGTGTACTAATAGCAAGGAAGATGGGAGACACACTCCTTGGAAAAGTCACAGGGACTCCCTTCTGGATGACTTTTTGATTGGGACTGTTCCTCATCTTAATTCTTGGCAGTCCTTGTTGGTTCAGGTCTGTGGGCAGGCAGTTCAAGAGGAGCAGAGCAGGCTGTCAACAGTTAATAGAGTAGCAGTGCAACTGCTTTGCATTTATATTGTACCTTCCCTCAGAGGATCTCCAAGTGTTTCTAAATATTAGTTAATCCCCACTGGACACCTACCAGGTAGGTACAGTCAATAATAAGCCCATTTTAGATGAGGAAGTCTGAGGTGGAGCAGTTTAATGGTTCTGTAACAGATCAGTGGCAGTGCTGGGAATAAAGTCCAGGGCTCCCAGACGCCGCTCCCTGGCTCTGATTCACTCTTCTTTGCTTCTTTTTCATCAGGATGGATTTACCCCTCCCTAATAAAAAGCAGATCAGATCACCTACCATGTCTGCTTACATGAATTTCCTTTAAACACTAGCTGTCAGTGGGCCTTTTTGTGAAATTACACACAGAGAAAAGAGGGAATATTACCATCTGGGATATCATATCAGCACTTCTAGAGATACTCGGTACAGGATGTATCCAATTATAAATGAGCTAGAAGCCTACAGTCTGACAAAAGCACGTGGAATCTTATCAGCAGCAATGAACAGTTAAGGAAAGGAGAGTAGCAGGATTATTAACCCTCATGAAATAGATTCTGTCTTCCAAAATGGAAAATAATAATGTCCAATACTGAAATAATTAACAGAAAAACAATTTGCAACACTTAATTAAATGACTTAGAATATGCTAATGCAGAGTTAAGACTGTGCAAAGGCTTCTACTACACTGCATGCTAAGTATGCAATTCTCATACATGCATAACTTTGTTAAATCAAAGCCCAACTTTTTCCAATTTAGGAAAGCAGAGGCTCCTCATTGAGGTGCCATGTGTCAGGTCTCAAGCACCAGCCATGCTTTCTGGAAGGCTTTTGAGATTTGTTAGGGGTTTTTTCCCCCCAAAGTGTGCTTTTCATCATTCTGTAACTCACAAGCAGCTGAAGAGGTTTTTCAGAGATGATTCAAAACTCTTCAGCTCTGGGAACACATGAAATTCTGAAACAGTTGTTCAAGAGTGTGTTGAAATGGCCTGGGAATGAGAAGTGTCTGCTGGCAGTACCTGCTGAGGGTGCTGCCAGCTCCACCTGTAGGAAGCCTGGCACGGTGGGGATTGCACTGCTGCTACAAACTGTGCCTGGGAGCCACGGGCACTGCGCTGTGCCAGAGCCGTGCTGGGATCCCACACACCCCTGCTACCAAACGGCTCTGAAATGGCTCAGT
This sequence comes from Platysteira castanea, assembly GCA_013397175.1. Lineage (NCBI taxonomy): Eukaryota > Metazoa > Chordata > Aves > Passeriformes > Platysteira > Platysteira castanea. Next base: position 750,718 of record VYXC01009764.1, read on the forward strand.
CTTTGTTGCTGTGGTGCCCGTTCTGTGCCACTGTATGTGACCCAGCTGTGCCCCTGGCTGATGGGGCCTGGTCATTTCTAAAGGCTGGCAGGAAAGAAACACCCCGTCTTTTCCCTGAAAAGGGCTTATGCTTGTGCTGAGAGAGGGGGATGAGGTCTAAGACTCTTTTGGGGGGGCTCAAAATGCTCTCTCTGCCTGTCAAGGAGTGCAAGCTGTGGCCTGGTTCTGTCCTGTTCTGCTGGGGTGTGCTGTGTGCCATGGAGCCAGCTCTGTCATAGGATGGTGGTAAATTAGGGGTGTCCTCTAATGTGTCTGTGTGAGTCCTGATATGGTGACAAAACTGAGGTGGGACTGAATCTGGAAGGTCCTCTGTGAGCAGAGCTGCTTGTCTCTCAAGATGAGGTCCTTTCTGCTCCAATCACTGACAAAAAGGAACTGATAGGAGAACATTTTAAATCTGCTTTTGCTATCTTCTTTTCTGGCTTTCCTCCCTTGCCAGCAGAGGGGCTGGAGGTGCTGGTAGTGGATTGCCTGTGTGCATTTTCTGGTACCAACCTCCAAACATTACCTAGTGGCACATAAAATGTCCTAATAATCATCATTGGGCAGTGTGTGCTTTTTGGAACCTGCTTGCCTTGCACTGAGAATTCTTTGGGGTTTAGATGTGCTTTCTCAGTGGTGAGGAGATGCTATTCGCCACAAAAGCATTTCCAAAAAAATAGGTCCCCATTTCCAGGTGAGCCCTGTTCTGGGCTAATGGTATTTGGAGTCCAACACACCTCCTGACGTTTGCAGGGAGTGCAGAATGCTGGAGCTGATGAGCATACATGGGAGCAGTGATGTTATTCTGGAAAATGCTATTAAAGACAGCCCAGGAAACTGTGTTCTGGACACATCAATATCTGCTTTGGGAGGTGATTCAGGCCTTTTAAACTGATTCCTGATATTGCAGATTTCCCTGCTGAGAGCCCCAGTGGCATTCCTTACATCTGCTCATCTTTTATGCCCAGAGGTAGCTGCTAAACAACTGCTTGTAGGGTTGGGATGTGGGAATAGGGGGATTTAGTTAGCAGGGGTGGATTGAACTGAGGAGCACGAGTGGAGGGCTGGGGACTTTCCAGGATGAGTTTAAACCCCTGCTCATCCTCCTCTCCTGTTCACAACACCCAGGCTGGCTTCAGCAGGTGGGGACTGTGGGAGAAACATGACAAGAGTGTGGGAAGAGGCGAGATGGTTCTTGTGCTTTCTCTGCTGAGCTCTGTGCTTGCTTTTTATTCCTTATGAGAAAGTTGGGAGAGAAATTCCTGCTCAAGTCCCAGGCACAGGGATTTTTAAGAGAGGACTACAGTGACAAGAGGGAGAAGAACACGTGAGAATGGATTTTAGTAGCTCGTTTGAGTCCACGTGACCCAAAACAGAAGGCTCTGGCTCTAGCACAGAATGACTTATTCCCATGCTGCCAAAATGCACACTTTGGAGTACGCTATCTGCTGCTTCACGGCTCTTTTAAGGCTGAAATGATAGAGACTCCTCTCCCATGGTAAATGATCGCTGGGCTTGCAGGCTGTTTGGTGGGTCTAACACATCCTAAGTGCAGGTGCTTAGGTAAATATTGCCTCTTCCTCGCCTGAATCAATACCCGCGCTGATCACTTTGTAAACGGATGCCTTTTGATGAGAGAAGAGGGTGCAGTTTGCCATTTCACAGTCATTCTGGAATATCTTTCTCTTCAAATTGTTTTGCTTTTATGGGACTCTGGCCTGCATTCTGCAAATAACCCTGGAATTTTAAATAGTTAAATGGAGTTGGCCAAATTCTTCCCTTGGAGATGCCCATGTGGTTCCCATGGCATTGCTGAGAACTCAGAATACATTTCTGAGGACAAGCTTAAGCCCAACAGAGCCATTTCACTCCAGGCATAACACTGTTCAAAGTCAATGGAAGCATGATTTGAGCACATCGTGTTTGTATTTTTACAAGTGTTTTTCTATATTCCTTTATTTCCAGGCTAGAATCCAACAATGCGAATGCCAGGCAGAAAATTGCTGTTTTCTTCTTAACCCTTGTTTTCTGTGAGCTGTGCATGTTTTTGGGGAGGGCTTGGATTTCTGGATATGTTAAGGTTATCTGGATTTGTTCCTACTAAAACTGGCTTGTAATCTTGGCTTCCCAGTGGCTAAATAAAGCTGGAGTGGAATGCCTTGGAAAAATCTCATTCCTGCCTGAAAAAGATCAGTTTCTGACCAGTTAAAATCATTTTCTTCCCAGATGAGCTGTCTGAGGTGAGCTCTAAGTGCTGGTAGCCCCATTCTCTTGGCTTAAAGCACCCACTGCCTCATTTTCACAAGGTTATGCACATGATTGCCAAAATTTAATTGACATGTGTTAAAAGTTCTTTGAGGGGAGACTCTGTCTACTTGGCTGGGTCAAGCTGTCTGTGCTAAAAGTGTCCATCCTGGAAATGGCACCTGTAATCCTGAGCCTTTCATGTTTGGTCTCTCTTGCTGTATTGTGTATTCAGGGTTTTTACACAGTTCTCTGTGCTGAGATGCTGTGGGAGCTTTGTGGCCAATTGTGGGACAATGTGTCTCTTGAAAGGAGACTATGAAAAGGCTTTGGAAGGCTACCAAGACGGGAGCGATTTGGACTGCGGAGAGGCAGCAATATATGGCATCTCCTCTCTGCTCACACCCACAACAAAAATGTGTCCAGACTGGGGCTGAGAGCTGTCTGTGGTGACAACGGGTGATTTTATGCTAAATCCTGGGTCAGAGGGAGTGCAGTGTGCACTGTGTCCATGCTTTAGTTGCACAGCTCTCCCAACTCCACTTAAATTTTGGACCTATCTCGGGAATTGATGTAATACCTGTGTGGTTCTGCTGGGAGAGCAGTTTAAGATGAGCAGAACCAAGGTAGTCAGTGCAGTTGGGCATGTACAGTGTGTCTGGGCTTGTGCAGCAAATCCTGTTCTTGGATATTAAAAAAACCCAGTCTTGGCAAATTCATCTGTCTCCCCAGCAACTGGCAAGATGACAGGAAAATTGGCCAGGCAGATTTCCAACCAGCTTGTGGCAACCCTGATTTAAGATGAATATTCCCTGTCAGATTTATTTAGAAGCTCGAAGTAGCTCCTTCTTGGTCTCTCCTCATCCACTTCTCATTGTTTTGCTGTCTGCTTCTCAGCATCTTATTTTCTGTTGATTTAAGGCAACCGTTGTTTAGGGTGAGTGTAACCTGCAGTTACACAACACGCCTTGTGCCTTGCTTAGCGTTCTGTGCTCACACCATTCCCCACAGGAAGGGCTCATGCCTTGGGAATATCCCTGCCTCCCTGTGCCATGGTGCTTCTGGGCTGGGCTTGCTCTGGGTGGCCAAAGTGCAGTTTTGGGGGGACCTTGCTCTCTGCAGGACCCTGGGGCTGGCAGGGCAGTGAGGGCAGCTCAGGGTGCTGCTCTGCTCTGGGGAGGTGCCCTGGGTGCAGAGACCTGGGCTCGCTGTGCCCTGGCAGTGCTGTTTGGACAAGTCAATGGGGGCATTTAAGTGCTGTGATAACTGTGTGTGGAGACACAGAAATGCAGCCAGTTCTGCTGGAGAGGAGCACCTGGGCTCTTGGCCTGGGCTAATAATAGAGCTGCTGCAGCAGGAGCATGCACTGAGGCTGTCTTCCTCCACAGCCTTCAAGTTTGTGATTGGTACACCTTGAGAGGTTTCCTCAGTGAGGTGTTGAATGCTGCAAAATGAGTTCCAGGCTTCTGACAGTGGGCCTGCTAATACGATTCCAAAATAATTCCTGGGCTGCCAGGGGTGTGAGGAGCATTGGCTGAACCCTCCTTGTGTAAGCTGATATGGAGGGGGGCTGTGTCCTTTTGAAACCACAAAACTGCTGTGCTTGCCCCATGCGATTTCCTTAGTGTTCAGCCTAAATTTAGGCCTTCAGGAAAATGCCAGAGACGCTCCACTGACCTCCTTGCAGTACATCCCAGAGCTCCACAATCTGATATTAATTACAGGGAGACTCTATATTAAAGCAGAGATTTGCCAAGTTACCATAGGGTTTTCAATACTTGATTCACATTAATTTAAAGTGGAATTTAGAAATCCTCCCCCAGCAATTTTGGAAATCTCATAAAAGCAGAAATGAGGAATTTTGCTGGATGTGCCCTGTTTAGCCAGGGAGCTATCTAGGGGGCACCTGGCTGAAGTAAAAAGGGTTGTCCATGTTGCTTAGTGTTTGCTCTGACCCTGTTTTCTTCCTTGTGCCCCCCACCTGGGGGCTCAGCTCTATTGCCTGTAGCTCTGTTGCTTTGTAGAGACCCTAAAAAGTTGTGATGCCTCCGTATGCAGAGCCTGATTCCCCTCTCACTCATTTCAGTCCAGTGGTTCATGCTACTCTCTTACACTGTCCTCTTACACTCAGATCTCTGATATAACTTCTTGGCTTTTATAGTTTGGAAGGACCTGGCAGTGGGTCTCCTGGGGCTGGCTAACTGTGTAACTAAGGAGCCATGGGGTTTTGTAGGGCTTCCACTGGGATAGAAACTGATCCTGGGCTGCTTCTGCAAGGTAAATCCTTTTTCCAGAGAGAACCCAAACTGTACTCTAAGCATGGGGATCAGCAGGTGAAGCGATGGCCATTGGGCACATTGGGGAATTTGGCTTTGTTTCGAATGCTCCAGGTAAACAAGGGCCAATTTATTTCCAGTTTAGTGAAGTAAGCTGTGTGAAACAAGAAAATCTCCTTCAAATTCCCCTGGAAGTTGCTAGGAATAAACTTCAGCTCTCTGCAGCAAGAGCTGGTCACTGTAACAGAGCATCTGCCCAGCATCCTTGTGGGATCTGGGTCATCTCTCTAAATGTCCTGCAGCAAAATTTCTTCCTGGGTGTCTCAGCAGAGGAGATGCTGCCTCTGTGGTCCCAAGATAGATCCTCCCACTATGCTGCCTGCTGAAAGCTGTCCCTTCTCTAAATCCCAGTACTGAAGCAGGAAATGGGATCAGTGGGTCACAGAGGTGCTGTGGGTCACAGGTGCCTGCCTGTCCTGTCTGCACTGGAGAGGAACATTGCTCCTGTGGCATGGCAGTGCTGGCTGGGGAGCTCAGTGGGGCTTGCAGGAAGGCACTGGTGCGAGTGACTGCATTCCGTGTGAGCAGCCAGGATTTCCTGCCTCTGTCCAGTGATTATAATTTGTCCTCTGCCTTCTCTGTCTCTTAGTTTCCCCTTTCTTCCCTGCTCTCATTTTCCCTTCCTCCTTCAGAGTCTGCCATCTTCTGCAGCTTCCTCATCATCTTCAGCTCAATATTCTTTGACAGCAGCTCTGAAAGGAGGAAACAAGTTAGAGCAGCCCTGTTCCCTTCAGAAAACACTCCCTCAGGAGCAGGGCAGCAGAGCTGTCCCCTAGAACACAGCGTTTCCCTGGCAGGGCAGTGAGTGCACTAACAGGCGTTAATTGCCCTGATCACCCCTGCACTAACAGGCGTTAATTGCCCTGATCACCCTCACCTGGGCCCTCCATCGGCCTCTCCACCCACCAGCCCTGGAGCACCGTTTAAGGCCTGGCCCTCAGCCCTTTCCTGAGTTTCACTGTACCTGCTTCCAGCTCCGGCCTGAGCTGAGGGTTGTTTGGATTTCCTGGACTGACCTCAGACCTGGTTTGTTACCTTGTTTTTGCCTGATGATTTATTAATAGACCTGTTTTTAACTGCCTGACTCAGGTGCTGTGGGGCTGTATCCTGTTGGGGAGGTTGTTGTCCACACCTCTGCTTCCAGGCTTGTCTGTATTTATGGAAGAGCAGGACCTTGCTGTTTCCTGGCATTCCTTTGAGAGCTTAAACTTGGGAGTATTTCTGTCTCTCAAATTAGATATGGACAAAAAAAAAAAGCTGTAAAGCTTAGTCTTGCTCATGGACCTGGGGCCTGGTTTTGCTCTTCTGTTGATGGCTTGATGACTGTGCTGCGTGTTCTGCCCCTGAGCAGGCAACTGTGAACTGGCAGGCAGTGGCCACTGCCTGTACTCCCTGTCTGCAGTGCTGGGGGTGATCCCAAGCAGGACTAAATTCCATTTTGCTTATATCTACAAAAGCTGATGCAGTCAAATAAACCTGTTCTGACAGCAGCATTTAATAGCCTTGCTGTCTGCAAAACCCAGGGTTCCTGTGCTCACTGACAATGAATGTGTGTTTTCAGCAGGCTGAATTTATTGTCTTGGAGCTGGATTTACAGCTCAGCATCTACTGAGTACCTGTACACCCAGACTGCTATAAAAGCCAGTGGAGGGGAGAAGGGAGGGGGAGGCATTCCGTGGTCAAACAGATCAACAGGGAAGAAGGCAGCAGCTTTTGTGCACCTTGGCATCCTGAAGTCAACATACAGGTGACTCCTCCGTGCTGGGCTGAGCAGGGAGGCAGCGAAGGGAGGCCAAGCCAAGCCAGGAGCAGCCAGACATCTCTCCTCCCACAGTGCTCCTGTTTCCTGAGGCGTGGCAGGGATGTGTGTGGGAAGGGATGCTACAAGTTGCAGTGTGTGGAGCAGTGCCTCATGCCAGGTCCAACAGGCTCTTCATCTTCTGGTGCTTTGCTCTGTCCTTGCCACATCCTCAAGCCCTGCCACACTTAGGCCAGTGAGGAAGGTGCAAATGTTTGGAGCCTCTGAGGTGCCTTTAGCCCTGAGAGTCACTAGTGAGGGTCACTGTGCATCAAGGCCAGAGGCAGTGTTAATAACAAGAGACCTGCTTTTGGTTTCTCTCCTGAAATTTTAAGAAAGTTGTGGCAGGGAGGAATTTTGGTGCTCTCTGCCTTGTTTCACTTCTGTCTCCTGTTTTGGCTGGTACAGTCATGCTCGTTTCTGCCTTTATAGATTAGGTGCTGTCACTGCACACAGTTGCATCCCACCCTGGGGGTGGCTGCATTTTGGTGATTCATACTAGCCCAGAGGACTGCCTTCTTCTTATTCCATCAATTTGATGGAAAGAGGCAGTTTAACTTGTTGTTTACATGATTACTAGAATGCCTGCATGGCAGAAAGCTGTATTTGTAATTAATATCTGTACCAATGGCCTAACAGTTAGTCATCTTTCATTACTGTATGGGCATTCTCTCTTCTGCAGCTGGCAGGGCCTTTCCTTGATGTTGTGGCTAACAGCCAGCGAGGGCATTCAGCTGTTCAGAGAGCTTTCGGGCTCAAGCAGAAGTGGTTTCTGTGTGCTGCATGACAAAGAAGGCATTGCAGTGTTCCTCTCCTCACTCCTTATCTAAATGGAACTCTCAATGAATGCCTCAGGGAGAATATTAGAGATTTGCTCTGGCTAGCCCAGCTAAGGCAGAGGGTTTGTTCTGGTGTTTTTCCTAGGAGTATCTCCTTTCCCTTTGGTGGGTGAGTTGAGATGGTGAAGACACAAACACTTCTCCAGGCCACAATGTTCTCTCAGGACCAGGGTTTCCTGGCTAATTCTAGGAGGCAAAGTTAGTGGTAGGTAACTCATTCTCATTTTAATATCAAGGAAAAGGGACTGATTTAGAGATCATTTCCCCAAAGACTTCATTGGCCTCTTGCTTTTCTCCTGCTGCATCCTTTGCCCTGCACTGAGGTGCACTGCTGTGCTCCTCCTGCAAGTCCACATTGGCTCCTCCTCCTGCCTCTGCTCTCCCTTCTGTTCTACTTTCTGCTTTTTTTCCTCACAGCTGTTTGTACTCGGGGCTCTCCTGCTGTGCCAGGCTGCTGGGTTATCCCTGCACGAGTTTCCTACAGCTCTCCTAAGTGTTTGTGTGCCAGCACATCCACAAATCATATGGATGTGTGGGTGACAACTAGGGATGGAGCAGCCATTGGCTCCCATGGCATCACTGGCTCTCAGAGCTAACAGAGGGAAGGCAGGACCTTTCTCCAGGGACTTTATTGCCTAGGAAAGAGGAAAAGCTCCCTGGGTGCTGGAAGCAGCCTGTCAGCTTGACAGAGAAAAGGGAGGGCAGAAGCAGGTTGGGAAGGAGGACAGCCAGGGTGGGGCAGGGTGGGGCTGGGGACTGACTGGCAGTGTCAGGGGCAATGAGGGAAAGGGTGTGAATGAGAAAATGCCTCCTTTCAAGGGTGGGAGTATTGTCACATGGACCCCTCGGCCATTTTCCAGCTCACTCATGCTTCTCCTGTGTCTGACTGACTGCTGCCCACAGCCTGGCAGGGGATACGTGCTCGTCTCTCAAGGAATGCTCTCCACAAGGTCAGAAACGTGACGCTCTCCTCGCTTGACTTCAGGCACAATGAGCTTTGTGTCACCTCTTTCCCCTTCAGCGCTTGCCTCTGCCTTCTCAGCTGGCTCTTCCTTTGCATCCCATTTCCCAACCACTCCTGTGGCTGCCACAGAAACCATGTTCACCTCTTACCCCAGGCTTTGGCTCGGGCTGAGGGAAGCGCTTTCTGTGGGCCCCCAAAAACATTTTGGTCCTGTGTTATTCCTTGGTCTGCTGGAATTTCAGGGGTGCTAAATGGCGACAGTGCATGAGTGAAGGAGCTAGAAGAGAGGTGGGAAATACTTGGGAGAGCAGTGGAAGGGATGGTGGCCTTGTATGGAGTTCTGAGGCAAATCCATCATGGGAACAGCCTGGGGTAAAACAAAAATAGCAAGCACAGCTGAGTAGGGCTGGGTGGCAGGCTTGTAACAGGTCTGCCAAAAGCTTCACTTGCAGACCTCAGACATGCTGCCATTCTCATCCGTCCCCTTGTGTCTGTTTTCCCATCTCTCCCTCTTCTCCATTCAGAGGGAGCGCTCTGGGACACGAGCCTCATCTGGCAGTGTGTTTTGCAAGCACTTGGTACATACTTGGTGCTGAGTAAATGACCGGTGTTGTTGCTATTACTGCATCAACTGGCTCGGGGCCCCTTTGCACGCACGAGCCCAGTTCATCACAGCAGTTGGTTTATAGCACACAGCGTAACCACTGAGGGCTCTCCAGCAAAGCCCTGGGCCTGCTGTGCCGGGGGCTGTGCCAGGCAGGAGGGGGCTGGGCTGCAGCACGTCCTCCTGCCCCCTTGACTGCTGCATGGCAGCTCCCACGCCAGCCAGTGACATCAAGTCCTTTGGTGCTTCTGCACTGTTCCTCGATTTCCCCCTCTTCCCCCGGCCGGCTCACCAGACAAGGTCTGTTGGGTGAATGCATTGTTTGGCCCAGGGATTGGTGTGACTTGTCCAAGATAGTCAGGAGTGAGCCCAGGGACTTTTGCTGGCCGATTGTGTATTTTAACTGCTCCATCTTGGTCGCCAGGACACTTGGATCCTGCTGGAAGCACAGCAGATGGAGCCAGGCAGCAGGTCCAGCTCCAGCCGCCTGGCAGGGAAAGGGCAAAGCAGCAGCACCAGTGACCTTGTTGATTTATTCATTAGACAGTGCTTAGAAGAAAGGGAGGATTGATTTGTCTGTCAAATACAACACCAAACCATGTGGCCTGCAAGGGGAGGACTAATTGTGCCGCTGACACACAGGCCAGAACTGACTCACACAGTCAAGCACCTTTTTATTATATTTTCCTGCTAGTCAGCTCTTCTTTTCATCTATCCTATTATCTCGGGCAATTTATTGATGCAAAGTCAAATTTAAGTGGTTCTTTTGCCTGTGAGAATGAGGGAAAAATGGCTAAACTGAATACAGTGAGGTGTTGGATCAGTCTCTGTGTTATGGAACCAGTTTGAAGCCATCCAGCTGTAGGACCTGCAGTAACAAAATGCCTTCAAGGAGCCAAGTCGCTTGTTCAAAAGCATTTTGTGGGCTCTTAATAAGTGTCCCAAAACATTCAGATTCTTGATTCTTGAATCCAAGGGATTCTTGAAAGCACCACACTGCCTGCACGCCTTTGAAATCAGTGCCAGAGCTGCTTTAAAAAAAGAGGGAAAATAAAGAAAAGAATATTTTTGTATGTACAGTGTGATCACTCTGAGGCTGCTGTTCTTGAGAACAGGCAAGGGCCAAATTTAAATTGGCTGTTTCACATGCAAGTAGTGGCACTGCTGCAGGAGCTCTCCCAGGCAGCACAAGTGGGCTCTGCCTGCTCTGTGGGCAGCTCAGGCCTTGCTGAGCCTACACCAGCACGGTGCTGGGAGAACGTGTGCCTGGCTGGGGGCAGCGTGGGGCAGATGAGAGCTGTGGCTTGTGTTACGCCTCCACTGCTGCTCCCTGAACTGCCCAGCGAGTTGCTCTTTGTCTTAGCAAGAAGGATCTGGCATTGTCCCTCCTAAAGGCGATGGCCACTCAGAACTCAGGCAGCCAGAGCTCAGCCTGCTTTTTTCAGTTTCCCCTCTCGATCGGCAGCTTTGCCTGCCCGCCAGCAGGAGGCTTTGGTCTGCCCCACACAGCTGAAGAGATTCCTGGGCGTGTGGGATACCTTCAGAGACTCCAGGTTTGGCTGGGCCCTGGACAGGTCCTGTTAGTGGTTCCTAGCCCAGGCCTTGCTGGCAGGCTTTGAGGGTCAGTGCAGTCATTTGGAAGATTTCCAGGAGCTGCACTGGGTGCTGAGTTGAGCCTGCACTGAGCGCACAGGGAAGAATTCATTGTCTTTACTAATTTGGTTTTCAGATTCTCCCCCACTGCTCTGCTAAATGGACCTCAACCCTGATCTTGAAGCGAATACTTTAACAAAATTTACACCCCTACAGGAATTGAATAGCCCCTCCTCTCACTTCCAGCCTCTCCTTTCCTTGCAATTTCTATTCCTCCTCCACAATTTTCTGAAGGCTATTTATCCTCTAGTTGCAAAATGTGCCTCTCTCTCCCCTGCTTTAGCTTCTTGCTGTCAACAGGATGTTGAACGTGATTCCACCCCGCGTTGCAAAAATAATCACTTTTTAATTATGTAGAGGACAGAAAGTTGTAAAAGCCTTTCAAAGCCCAGAGTCCTTCTGCAAAGCAGAGGCAATGTGAGCCTGGCAGTTGTTTATGTGTTGATAGTGAGCTTTAAGCCACATATTACACCTTCCACCAGTGTTCAGTCATGGATGAAAATGCCAACTGAGAGATTCTGGGCTCTTTTGAAAGCAAAGGGGGATTCATTTGAGCGAGAACTGGATTCCTTTCTCTTGGCTCCTCTGATCCCCACGGAGATAAATTAGGGATATTCTCAGCATGAAGGCAACATAGGTGGAAAGCCAACTGTTCTGCAGAGGGATTTCACAAAATCTTGTGGATTTGGCAGGGAGGACATCCGTAAAAATGGCCAACTACCTCCCAAAGTGTAAAACTCCTCTGGATCAGGGAAAAGCTGCTTGCAGTTTGTTTTGGTGCTCTCTGTCTTGCTATGGGCTTTTAGGACTTCAGAGGGAGTAATGAGTCAAAGGACACAGCTTACTCTTAAGGCTTCCTTTTTGCTGTGATGCTCATGTGAAAAAGTAATTGCAAAGGCCTGTGAGAGATCCATTAATGTCTCTTATTCATACTGCCTGGTTTATGGGTAGTCACTAAATTGGATGCTTGCTAATAGATGCCATCTTGTGCTTACTTCTCTTACAGCTGTGCCCTGCTGCTTCAGCCTTCATAGCTCCTGTCCAAATCATCTGTAAGAGAGCAATATTCTGCATTCGTGTAGCACCTGGCAGTCACAGATAGGCTGAGGGAGCAGCAGTGGAGTCTGCCATGGCACCCTGACCCTTCCTGTATCCCAGATGAATGTTCCACTGGGCTGAATTATGGAGTCATTGCACAGTTTTTCTCACACTCCTAAAAAAAAGTAATGGGAGTTTACAGAGTAATTGCAAGCCTTTTCTTACAGGTGAGAACACCTTTTTACCTGAGCCATTCAGGTAATTCAAGGGCAGATAGAGAAACAGGTCTGGGATCTCCAATTGCTGGGTCCTGTGGGTCGTAGTAGATCACACTTTCTGTGGTGAGGCTGAGAAGGAGCAGCTCCAGGCTTGGATACTTACCTGGATTTTGGGAAATCCTGTGTGACCACGTGATCTTATTCTCTGCACCTGAGCTGTGACAAAGTTGAAAAAGCTGCAGAAGTACAACTTTCCTGCCAGCATCCTGGGGAGGCTGGGGTGAGAAAGCCCAGGAATGGGTAAGCCTGAAGAACAGACAGGCCTGGCAAAAAATGACAAGCTGACTTGAGCTATTGGCATGAAGGTTTGGGGGAAAGGTGAAAGGGGAGCTAAGATGGTGAGGGACAGGAAGGAGGAATCTGAAGATGTCTATCCCAGCTCTGTACCTGCCTAGAAAGACAAACTTGGATCGGTGTGTTCAACCTGCCTTGCCTCTGTTTCCTATTTGTGACACGTGGTGAGTGATTCTCAGCTATAATATGGATGCAGCTCTGCCTGGGGGGACTGGTGTCTGCTGAGTGTTGTGACCCTTGGTGTGAAAGAAGGGCAAAGTCCCCTTTATTGACACTGTATTGTACCACCAGTCAGCAAGCAGCTGTGTTCAACTTTGGAAGTCTTTCAGCCCCAAGAGAGGCCCACGATTAACTCTTCATCCACTATCCTGAGGACAGTAGGGCCCTGGAGTTGAGGCAGCATGTTTCCCTGGCCGGGCTGTGTGCTGTAAGCCAGTGTTAGCAGTTCATTTACATATTACCCACGGCTGCAGGCCTCACTGTAAGCCGGGGAGTCAGCCAGAGCAGTGATGCGTTCAGCTGGCATGCCGGCCTTCAAATCCTGCACAAGTCAGTTCATCTCTTGATCTCGAAAAGGCAAAAGTAATGATCCTCTTGAAAGAAGGTTGCTGTTTTTCCTGTTGTACTACCACAATGTTTGGACACCGGTTAGAGGGGGCTGGAGTCAAAGCAAGAAACTGTTGAATGAATAAATCGGCTTAGAGGGCTTTGTAGCGATTTATTCCGCTCTTTGGTCCTTTGGGCTTGTGTGCAGCTCATAAACGAGCTTATTATTCTATCATGATTCATAGCTGTGTGGCAGAAGTAGAGGGTGGATGTGCCGCCAGGGAAGACAGAGGGGCTAGAGACGGAGCATTTGAAGTGGAGATCAGGCAGAGGTCACCTGGAGCGTGGAGGGAGAGGGAGAGGCTGTGGCTGCAGCCAGCCCGTGAGGGACAGGGCTGATGGATCACTGCGTGTGCAACGCGGGCGGTGTGGGAGACAACCCTCCCTGATCAAGGTTTAATTTTGTGGCTGCTCTTTGGCATTCATTTTAGTGATATCGGAGATCTCCCCGTGACAGGAAAGTGCTTTGTACATCTACTGGTAGGAAGCTTAGCGATGGGCTACATACAGGCTGTCCTTATGGAGACTTCAACCCTCCTGTCTGTATCCTGGGACTTCTCTGTTCTACTTCACTGTTCACAACAGCCATTTCAGCCTTTCCTCGTATCAGTGGCAGAGTTTCTTACTGGGATGTTCTGTGCCAGCATGCACCAAGGCACCTCAGAAGTGCCTCATGCTCCCCTTAGCATGTATGACATGATGTCCTACTTACAGTGCTGCACAGCTGGTTTTGGCATGTTGGGGGGCCCTCTGTCACTGGGCATTAATGCTGCAAACAGGAATCAGCTTGAGATGGGGCTTCAAGATGTCCCAGCCCGTTATCTGTGTGTCTGATCTAATCTGTCAGTCAGTCTCCCTGGCAAGCTAGTGACAGCATGCGCCAGGCTGCTTAGCCAGATGCTGTGGTATATTTGGTGTTTCAGAGCTGTCAAGGAAAAAAGGAGAAGCTCTGGCCTTTAGCACCTCCCTTTGTTTTTCCAGCATGAGGCTGAATTGCCTGAATCTGAAGGGATGGTGCGGAGCTCTGTGTGCAGGGAATGAGCAGGTGGGCTTTATTCTCTGTGCCCAGGTCACAGGAGCCTGAAACATGCTGTCCATACCTAGTCCCTGTGCTCGGTGATGTCCTTTATTTCCCAGAGACCTCCTGAGCAAAGGCATCTGCTGGTGCAGCTGTGGATGTGCTTTCTCAGCCATGACCCTGGGAGGCCTTCCTTGCACATCCTTCTCCCTGGAATCACAGTGGGACTCTGGTGGTGTTTGCTTTTCCTTTGGCCAAAAGCAGGGGTGATTCTGATCAGGTAACTAGCCTGCAGTGGCCCAAGACACAGGAGTGTTTGAGAACAGCCCTTCTCAGGCTGTTCACAGAGATGCTGTCCTGTAATTCCTCAAAAACAGCTTTGATGGAAGACTGAGCCTCCAGCAGTGCATTACTTCAAACAGGGCAGTGAGGTGCAGGTTCTGTTCTCTGTGTATGTTGCTGAAGTTTGGATTCATCCCATCCAAGCTGAGGAATGCAGATAAACTGAGAGTGCAGCTGGGTGTGTTGGTGCTGATATCAGTCACTGCTCTCAGGGAGAGAGAAATCAGCTCATCTGAGGCCACTCGCCTGCTGGGCATGCTCTCCACTCTTGGTGGTTGTAAAATGAGCTTGGGATGACTATTCTCCTGTAGTCCCTTGGGTGTTTGAGGTAATAGAGGCAAATGCAGGTCTCTAACCCTAGAGAGGAGCTCTCCCTGAAATGAATCAAGAGGCAAATCATTCATCAGGACACTGGGGCTCTTTGTTGTAGCTCCTGTTGCAGTGTGGTGATGGTGTGGGCAGGCTTGTGAGGGTTTGTGTTTTGTGAGTTCAGGTGTTCAGGTGTATTCAAGGGTGCTGTGCTTGCATTAGCCTAAATAAGAGCATCTGTCCAGCCAAGTGTTCTTTGTCCTGCGCTGGTAAGTAGTGGATGCCTGAGGATGAATGTAGGAACAGGGTAAGCATGTAGTGACACCTCTTAATGTACTCCCTCCATCTCCAGAAATTTACAACTTTCTTAGCCAAACGTCATTTCCTACATTCAGTAGCTCTAGGTGGGGTTTTCTCCCTTGAATTCATTCAGTTGCTCTTTCAGCTTACAAGAATTTATAGCATCCAGCCCCCTGAAACAAGGAGTTCCACTGCTCAAATCCTGTTGGTGTCCAAAACACAGGATTTTGTGTTGGCTTCTCTAGTAAAGCAAACCTAATAACTCAAAGAGCTGAAGGTCCCTGGGCAGATATCGTTGATGCTTCTGAAAACTGAATGGCTTTCAGTGGAAATGTGAGTCAGCAGAGTGTTGCTTGTAGCTAAGAAATACTTTCAAGGCTTCTGGCACAAATATATCTTCTAAAAACCAGGCTCTGGTTTGTATCTGTGTGTGCTCTGGGACTCTGGGAGTTCCCAGAAGATGAATCTGCAGACAGGAGTTTCTTCCAGCCAGCTGGGAACCAGGCTAGAAAGGAGACTCAGTTCATTTCCCCTTCTCCTCGGGTTACAGCTACTGCAGCAGAGCAGTCCCAGGTGCCTCCTGCCAGGCACAGGCTGCAGGTGCAAGGGACGGGCCATGTCTGAGTGTCCCCACTGCCTGAGTGGTGCTGTAGTGTGTCTGGGAAAACACAATAAAGACGCTCTCACACCTGCTAGGTTTAGCAGAAAGGAGGAGAAAGACCCACTTTATTTACATATGTCACATCTTATACAATTCTCAACTGCACAAGGGATTGGAGGACATGTCACTTCCTTCCCAATCCCACTGGAGAAAAAAGATGCTCATTAAAGTTCTCTTATCACAAAAGGAATGAAAAACAGAAAATACCGTTAAGTAAACATTGGCTATTATTTACATGAAACTGTGAAAAAGAATTCTGACTCCAAAGTTAAAACAAAAGGTTTTAGCAAAAACCAGAGCAACACTGTAGCAGTGGTGGTGCAGGAAAGTCAGGTGTTGTCTGAGCGTCCCCACTGCCTGAGGGGTGCTGTAGGAATCATGGTGCAGGAAAGTCAGGTGTTCACTGTGTGCTTGATGCCTTTGCTGGGAGCTGAAGGGAGCACCGCACCCTTTGGGCTGGGAAGGGACCCAAATGGGAGAACCTCGTGATGGGACAACACGGGAGAGCACAGAGACTGATTTGGTTATGAGAAATGTAAATGAAGGCTCTGCTGATACCGCAGGAGCTCTCAGCAGCCTCACCAATCCCTCTGAGGCAGCACCCAAGCTGAAAAGAGTGCATTTACATCCCAAAGAGAGGGAGAAGGTGTATGGAATGAGGCAGGTTCTTCATTTGGTGATCCTCAGCGTAGGTTAAAGAGGCAAGAACTGCCTCCTCTCCTGTGCTTCAGTCACATGTGCAAACCATGCGACCGTGCTTTCAGAAATGCTTGGGATCAAGAGGTCTCCATCAGGAAGACAACTCCAATTCAGGGTGCACATAGCTTGATGTCACTTTGTCAGAGCTGCACCTGCTTATGCCAGCTCTGAGGGTGGCTGAGGGCCAGGCAGCACTTGGGTAATCAGATGGGAAATAAGGAAGTGACTTTGATTAAAGCTGAGAGACAACATGTGGGGGAACAGTGGGAGGACCCACTCTGAGCCACTGGAAGGGAAATCTACTGGAAAAAAATGATGGGTAAGGATTTCTGGTGTTTAAAAGGGTGAAGTAATAAGAAAAGAAGGGCTCCGAGAAGGCTGCAAGTGTTTTGGAGATATGATTGTTTGGGACAGTAGCAGGAAAACAGCCAAATTCTCCTGTCATCATGTTTCAGACCCACTGTGGGCGAGTGGCACGGCAGTTTTTGGAAGAAACGACAGAATACTAAACCCCAAAGACTTTTCGTAGCAGAGGGACCCTCTTCTTGGGGGGACATGGGGAATAAATGAGGGGTCTGGTCCTGGGATGTGCCAACCACTGTTGAATGCCTAAGGTCCTCCTCAGCGCAGAGCTCAGGGTTTGGCCCTGTGCAGTGGAAAGCTTATGCTGGGTTATTGGTCGAGCCCCTGCTCCCTCTGGGATCCTGTGGGGAGCTGGGGACTCACAGGGGACGGTGACATGGCTGGAGTGGTGGAGGCAGAGCTACCTGGGAATGCTGCTGGGTGTCGGGAGCAGGTCAGGCCCTGGGGCCATGGAAGCTCCAAGCCTGTGAATTTGTGCCTCAGAATAGCTTCTTAGCTATAAATCTGACTTCCCCAAAACAAGTTTGCTCGTTGTTTTAGCGAAGTATGTTCCCTCTGGTAGCTGAAATGTATCTAAGATAGCAGGTGTGCAGTGGGGGAAGGAGGAAACTCTGGCTGAACAGGCAGAACAGTCCCCTAACCTTCCTCTAACCACACCTAACACGGTGGGACTTGTTAGGGCCACTGGATTTAGACAGGAGGAGAGATGGGGGGATGTGGAGCTCTGGGGAGGACACAACGTGCATTAAAGCCTCGAGCAAACCATTTGAGACCCTGGATGATTGAGTCACTCCGAGGGGAGGGAGAGTCTGTCACACAAACCCACTGTAATGAGTATGAACAAACCCAGAACAGCTGGCTGCAGCATATGGAGCATCCAGAAGGGGAAAAAGCTGAAATAATTCCCTTTTCTCTGCTCTTTGCTTATCCTGGCCCTGATTCAGGAGCGCACTGGGGACTGTGCTCATCTTTAGGCCTGCACTTTAGATCCCAATGATTTCCCTTTCAGTTTTACTATCAACTTAATGAGTTCTCTGTGCACATGAGCACCTGCCTGAGTGCAGTTGGGGTACAGCATCTTTAATCACAGATTCCATAAGGAATCTGGCTCCCCCATAAGCAGCTGGCTCCTCTGTGGTGTCAGGTGGGAGTCCAGCCTGCATAGGATATGGAATAGGAATAGGATTCCTGGATAGGAATTGGGTCTGTAGATGGCCCTTCATGAAGAAGGCAAGGAAGAAACACAGGAATGAAATCATCTTGTCACTCACAGTTAGCTAACAGTCCCCTTTCTGGGCTCTGATGTTCTCACTTTTCCTTAGAGTTGATCAGGTTTTTGATTTTGGAATCGAATAGTTTCCTTCATCTGTACACTACACATAACTGCTCCAGGAGGCTCAGAGGTGGCAGGTTTGCTTCCGAGAGTTTGGTAAATCCTTTTCACTCTTTTCCATGTTTTTTTCCATCTCCATCAGGAGGGACAGAAGGGCACGAGCAGATAATTGTTCCCCATTGCCAGTATTTCTGTAGCAGAGCAGTGACAGAAGGACTGAACTGTGCCATAAGCAACGTATATGTGTGTATGAGAAATGGGAATGTGGCACAAGTGATCTCACCCATCATTTCTGGTTTTGATGCCCAATAGAGGATAATTATCAGCAGAATGCACTGGTGAAAGTGGGGAGAGTGTCAGAAACCAGTCAGAGGAGCAGAGGAATTCACAGGGAAGTTGCTTACTCCTTGTTTAAAATCCCTGTGTGTATGTGCACATAAGCACGTGTGTATGGGTTTTGCACTTGCCTCAGCATTTTTGGGTGGGCTGTGAAGCAAATTTCCTAAGCAGTCTGCACCTCCTGCTAAGCAAAAGCTGGCCTGAACATTTGTTACTTTAGTAAAATGCATCTTTGTGGTACCCTTTAGGCAACTGCCTCATTTTAGATAAAAATCTATTTGTGATTTTTTAGAGCTTTTGCAATTTATTGGTTCCTCCGACATCCTAAACCTATTAGTTCTCTACCCATCCACAAAATCTTCCAGAGAAACAGGATTGACAAGACCTGAATGTCTAATAAAAAGCCCTGAGCAGGAATGAAAACAATCAAATCAAAAATCAACAAAACAAAAGCTGGCCTTAAGGGTTCCAGGCTCTGCTTTGTACAGCATAAGAAGGGGGTATAAAAGTCGAGCTGTTTTTACCTCCCTTTTATTTGGAACATCCCTGAGCACTCGAGCTCCCAGTGGTGGACTGGGACCCGGCAGCAGCTTGTGAGTGGTTGGGGCAGCACTCACAGCCCTGAGTGCGTCACAGCAGCTGCATCCCATGGTCATTCTTAGCCACAAAGTGCTGCAGTTTGGGATCCCGTGGCCCCCAGCTCTCCCCTGGCTGCTGTTGAGCAAAGGTCAAAGGAGACAAGACAGCACAGAGAATCTGGAACAGGAAAGAATTTTTCAGCAGCCCCCAGCATTGACATTACAGCACATTTCTCACCCACGGGCAGAAGCAAAGCCTTCCTATTACCTGCTATTCTCAAAGGTGCATTTCATCTCTATTCAAATAGTCATTCGACAGCAGGTTTTTTAAATACAGTCTCCAGAAGACTTTAATGTTAACATTAAAAAGATAATGAAAACAGGCAAATAGACAAATCATGATGCCCAGTGCTCTGCTTCCTCATTGATAAAACATGAGAGCAACTCCCCCCCTGCAAGATTCTGCCTTTCCAGACTGCTAGTCATTTATGGGTTTATTTATGAAAAGAAGAAAAAATGGGTTTCCATCACAGCCCCTAAGCATGATAGAAAGGGAAAGCTTTCATGCATTCGGCATGGGGCTGTGCTGTCAGGCTGTGCAAGTGGGTAGTAACATGATTTCTTTCATTACAGCCCAAAACCTGCCTTCCAGTTCGATCCCAGAGCTCAAAAATATGTTTGCATTCGATAATATCCCTGTTCTGCTCACCCACAACTTCCTGCTTTGTGCTTGTTTCCCTTTGCAGTGGTTCTGGGGTGGTGCATCCCTGTCCAAGTCACCGCTGTGTGCATTGGTGCTGTTAACTAGTGTAAGGCAGAAAATTCTCATGAGAGGCCCCAGCTGTTACAGGCTCAGTGCATGCAAGAGACAGTCTCTGTCTGAGGAGCTTAAGGTCCAAATAGGCAAGGCAGATAGGAGAAGCGTTATCAGTCTTATTTTTACTGAGAGCTTAAATGACCTGCCGAAGGTCACACAGGGAGCCTGTGGTGGAATCATGGCTGGAATAGAGATTTCCTAGGTTTTATTTAAGCATCTAACCCGGGCTCCTCGTTAAGGAAGGTGGGTGTGAGAATGCTGCCTGTGTGTGTGAGCCTGGGTGCAGTTCTGGGCTGTGCACGGGGTTTGTGTGTGACCTCCTGGTCTGAGCACATCTGTGAGCAGCTTTGGGTGCTGGAAAAAAGGCACAGTGAGCAAACAGCAGCTCCAAGGTGCAACTTAGCTGGATTGCAGAGCTCTAAGCAGCTCAAGGACAGAGCCTTCAACACGCTGGCAGAGGTTGGTAGTGCTCGTACTCTGACTCTCACTGGTTTTGACTGTTACACAAACCTGTGCAGTACTGGCGAAATACAAAGTATGGTGATTGCTCTCAATTTAGGCTGATGAAGAGCACAGTCTTGTGGCTGGTGTGCTCAGTTGCGTTGGCCCTGATGTTCAGAAGCAGCTAAGAACCTCACCTTTTGCATCAAAGAAAACATTTGAAGTGTTGTTGCAAAATGTTGAAATGTTATGACAAAATAGTGTTTTAAAAACATTCCGAGGTGCACAGGTTCACCTGCAATGGGAACCACGAGTGCTGAAAGTCCCCCAGAAAAACAACTGTCCTACCGAGCTGCCTTCTGCCAGAACTGTCTGGGCAGGCCTGCAGGAAAGGCCATCTTCCCACTAATTCCCTTTTCCCAGGTCAGGAAAGCTCCCTGGGCTGTGTCTCTGCTGTCTCTGAGGGTGTGGAAATGGCTTCTCAGGAGCTGAAAGCCTCTGCTCCGTTTGGCTGAGGAAATGCTGGACAATAGCTTTGTCTGTCTGATTGGAAACTAGACACAGTTGGGGGCCTACTATCACAGAATTAGTACAACTACCTTGCTTAGCTAATTGCTTTAAATGACATTTTAAAGAACTATTTTCCTTAACATTTCTAGTCTGTTTTTCCATTGCCTACAAGTACAAAATTCAATTTTCCTAAGTGTCAATTTTTATCTAAAATAAAATACTTATTAGCAGTCCCAATGCATTTCAATGGAACTTTGTTTTTTGAAATGATTTCACAAAACTCTTTACACATATAATTGAAATTGACTTTAATTTGGAACTCTGCCTTAACAGAGTCACTATTTCTGCAATCTACCCTAGCTCGTTTCTCAAGGAAAATGTTATTTCTGTTGCTGCAAAGGGAGGGACATGAGGTACACTGCTAGAGCTGGAGACCCAGAGTTCAAGGAACTTTGGCCAGCTGTGACTGTAGGATTTCTGAAGCCTGTGCTCGTGTTTTCGGCTTGCTCCCAGTATGTGCTGTGGTCAGGGTACAGCTCCACAGAGCTTTTTGTGAAATTTTGGCCTTGGAGTAGTAATGTTCCTGGTTTCCTGAGAAGTAAACAGTTTTTATCAGTGGCTGAATTGGATTAAGACTCTGGAATTAACTGAAATGTGAAGGCAGACATTTGAGAGCTAATGCATAATGCTGAATGCAATTCCTTTCCTTTTTTTGGATACAGTGTATTCTGAGATTAAAGTTGCTGTTATGGTCAAATAATTTCTCTTCAACTCCCTTTTGTAACTCTGCTTTAATGTGTTTTGCCATTGTTTTAGGTTTACAAGCTCTATCATTAAAAAGCTTTTAGCACACAGTGAAAGGACCCTTAGTGTGGAGTACTGGAAGTGCCTTCCTGTGTTGGACAGCCTGAAAGAGCTTAAGAATTGCTGCTGAACAATCTGATTCTCCTCCCCTGCACCAAAGTCACTCCCAGCAGCTTAAGAACATTAAAAAACCCCTTTACAAATGTAGCATGTGCAAGGGCCCTGTGGGAAAGCTGAATCACTTTGGGAGGCGAGTTAAAAAAGATTTAAAACTTTGCAATGCAGCCTCCTTGATCAAAGGATGATCTATCCATAGGACACTTGCTGTATAATACATTCCTGTATTCCATTAGCCTTGGGAATTACAACTCCATGGACAAATGAACGTTACCAGTTACCAGTGGAGACACTCTGCCAATATTGAAGTAATTGCATTACAGTAAATCTTTAACTTTTAAAAATATTCCAAATGATGTTTCAGCGCTGCTTTCAAAGTCATTGTGAAGACAATGGGTTGCTTCCTATTCAGCTTTGGAGTTATAAATGATTATTGAAAGTATTTTTATATTTCCAAAGGTTGTAGCATCAGAGACAGCAAATAAAATTGTCCTTCGTTAGGATGTCTTTATTTCCTGTACTGAAAAAGAAGTGAATATATTTTTGTCAATAAACAAAGATTTTGCCTTATGAAGATGCAGCATTTTAGCTACGAGTTAATCTTGTAGGAGCAACGTTATTTAATTTGCTACTGATTCAAGAGATCTGTGCAAACAACTAAATAGTGGTGTTGTGTGCCTTTGTGGTTTCACAGAAGCCACTTTGTTACTCTGTATTTGAGGCAATAATCCATTTCAGAAATGTTCTGTCCTAACCTTTACAAGGTTTTGTTTGTGTGCTGTCTCTCATCTGAGTCCACCACAAGCAACAGAGAAACTTCTGCAAAACCTGTCATGAGTTTTGTGACAATTACAGGTACCTTCAATGATTCATGCAAAATAATTTCTCCACTCAGTTTAGAAAACACCAAATCTTCATGAGATCTGTCCTGAGTTATTGCTGTAGTGCTGCTGGCAGTGCCATTGAGGTTGTTACCCGAGCAAGATAAAGGGAAGGAAATAATTCGCAGATTAATTTTTTATTATAGATCTCTATTTTTTTGTTCTGGGTTATTCATGGGCCAGCAATCCTCCAGATAGTGAGACTTTAGATTCAAGCCATGGTAAATATAGGGGGCAAAATAATATTTAGAGATCAACAGGCTTAGAAAATGCGATAATCTGGGTGAATTTATCTTTTTAAAATCTTGCTGTGATAGTTGAGGTGATTTCTGTGTGAAATCTGTGAAGACTTTCAGGGTCCATTGGTCTTGAGGATATTGTACAAATATGAACTACTGCTGTTTGAGATCACTTACCCAACCCTTGATCTCAAACAACAAGGAAGTCTGGGGAAATGAAGCAGGCTTTGCAAGGCAGCCTGAGTCACTCCACACCGTCTCTGGGGGAGTGAGCATTTGAAGTGCCTTTCTCACTCAGTCAGTTCCAGTCCTTCAACTTGTACTCATTGATTTTCTTCATTCTCGAGCTCTAACCTCGCTGCAGGATTGGAGGGAGGGCCTGTGCTGGCTTTTGAGGAAATCTTCCTCCTTTTGTCCCCAAAAACTCCTGTCCGTTTCTCATCCCGAGCTATAAGAGAGCTCATTATTTCTGCTGTGCTGCTGGCAGCTCTCCTGCTGCAGCGGGAGCAGGCAGGAATCCCTGGCCCAGGGATGGAGCTTCCCTCCACGCAGAGGCAGCTGAGACTGGGCAAATATTGTCACAGGGCTCTGGGGCAGCCTTCATTTAAAAAGTTTGAGGGCCCTCAAACCCATTTTGCACATGACAGCATTAAATCTGTGCAATAAAATGAAATAATACTTGCTGTGGCAGTTGTTTGCTTTTCATATTGTCTCAGTAAACTCCTGCAGAATTGTTCTCTCTCACCTTTAGCAGGGTTACAAAGCCAGGAGCAGAGCTCTGGGGTAGCATCGAGCAAAACCACCTTCATGGTTCTCATTTCTGGCCTCCGATGCAGGTTTCACACAATGATTAAAAAGCTTTGTTTTTATCTCAATGGAAATGCGTAGATTAACTTTGCTAGAATTTTAGATATGTTCAGGTTGAACTCTCGACTGAGACAAGGTTTAATCAGCAGTTATGCTGCTTAGTGGGGTTTTTTGCAGTTTTTCTCTTTGTTTCAACTTCTTTCTCTAGTGATAAATGAATTTTAAAAGGATATTTTCTAAATGAAGGGATGCTGGGCTACTCTTTGCATTGAGATTAGCTGGAGGGAGTGAAAATGTACCCCACAGTTTCTGTCCATTTCTACTGTATTGGGAAAATGGATCAAATATGCACCAGATTTCAAAGTGTTCTGTAATCCAGGCAAAATATCCATATATCCAAATGTGCCATTATTAAAAAAAACAAAACAAAACAACAAAATCCCCAAACAAAAATACCCAGAAAGTTAAGGGAAATGTAGGCTGAGACCTTAGACTTTGGATTTCTCCTAAGGAAAATAAATTAAACACCCTGGGTTTGGGGGGTCTAGAGTGAACAAGGTACACTGGTAAAATTCAGAATTTGTTATCACTGAATCACGTAAAGCTAAAACAATATTCTGAGAAAGAATCACTTGCTCAAACATGCCTGAGTAAGAAATATTGTCTCCGTGTGCACCAGTCCTTCAGCTGTCCATGTCATGAGCTGGACTCCTTGAGGGGTTTTGTTCATTTGTTTTGTGGAGGTGCTGGAAACCTGCAGCTTCTGCTGAATTTGGCAGGTTTCCAAGGAGGTCCCTGGTGAGCTGACAAAAGAGGACAAGGATAGTTGAAACATTTTTCCATCTCAGGCTTGCCTAAGGCACTGGTTCTGGAGCGTGGAGGTGCCAGTCGGATTTTCTGCCTTATTGGTGGGGTTAAAATGGGGACCCAGGCTTGGAGTAGCTGCTGAGGCAAGTCGGGAATCAGAAAGAGAGAGATTCATTGCCAAAGCTGCCTTTTGCCTGGCTCTGGTCCTCACAAGTATTAAAAGTTAACCAAAATTTTTTGATAAGAGAAGGATGACAACCAGCTGAGACCTCCCCCGAGTTCCGGGTGGTTGCAATGGAAAGCAGATGTGCAAACCCCTCCCAGAGTGAGGAACTGCCAGCCGTACCCACTGGAATGTTAAGAGGGAGAGAGAGGACAATTTTCTTGCTGATGAAATGCTGCTTTGCTCAAGGGACCACATTACTGCTGTTATTTATGCACTGCCAAAGGTGTGCACAGTGCTTTATGGTGCAATAAAGCAATGACTGGTGTCCGGTCCCTCGGGGTGCTGCGCCACTGCTGAAGGATGGCAGAGGGGCAGGATGAAGGGTTGCTTGTCCCTCTGCGGTGATGCAGAGCTTTGTTATTGTCACGGCGTGTCCTCTTGGGCTGCCTGCCTGCCTGGGCACACCCGAGTGGCTCTCACACTGCTTTGCACAGTTGCCTCTGATGCCGATTCCAAGGGCACATCCCCTGTTTGATATGCACTCGGAGTCTGGTGGCACTGGGAATGAGTGAACAATACCTGGGGCTGTGACAGCGGCACTTTTTACATTTTTTTTTAACTTTTACAGATTCCCAGCCATCTGCTGCCTCACCAGCTGCTCGTGGTGCAGTGCAAAACTTATCTCCATTCGGGAACTCAGCCCCTTGAGGAGGGAAGGGGCAGGGGGTGCACAGCTGACCTCCTGTGCACTGTCTGCAGGACAGACCCAGTGCCAAACTCCAGAGAGAGGGGGAATAAATGCAAGGAAAAGGTGGAAGAACAAACATATGGCCACATGAACTCTTGATCACCCCTTCCCAAATCCTGGCCGTAGACACGCACTGGCCTGGAGAATGGTGGGAATGAGTCTGGGGACTGAGAAGACCACAGGAGGTAGCCCAGTCCCAGATTTGACACCACTTTAGCCATTATTAGGTTGCCAGGAAGGAAGAAAAAACATTCCCTGAGGGCATGGAGAGGTTCTGGCTCTGGCTGTTGTGCGGCAGTTGCTGTGAAGTTGCTTCTGCTTGGGAAGGGAGCCGAGGCCTGTGGCAGCATCACTGGAGGCAGTGGGGAGAAAGCAGCCGGTTCTGCCTCAGGGAAGCTCAGCAGCCACCAGCATGTGTAGGGGGGGAGACAAAGACACAGCTGCTGGAGGTCCATGGGGCCAGAGGGCCCAAGGAACCCTCCTGCCAAGCAAGTGCCATGCGTTATTACTGGCTGTCTTTGAGGCACCTGGCTGAGAACTTCCTAATTTCATTAAATCTTATTTTTATAGCCCCCTTGGGTTGACGATGACTGACCTGGATGCTCTCTAACCCTACCCCTCAATCCCTCCTGTGGCTGCTCCCCAGAAATGGGGGTGATGCTACAGCAGGCAAGGGAAGAAAAGCCAGGTTGGCCACAGGAGCCGGCAGGGAGTGACCAGGTTTCTTCCTCCGTTTCCAGAGAGCTCCTATGCTTTGCGTGTGCCACTTCAGACCGCTCAGAGCACCCTCCTCCCTCCTCATGCTTTTATGCATTTTCCAATTAAATTTCCTCCACGAGAAGGAGAGAGGCACTCTGAATCCATTAGCATTAGTAATTATGCAAATGCTTCAGGGAGTTGACTGCCCATCATTACATATAATTAACGTTTCTGGTTATGAATGAAGGGTTTGTTACTTCTCTTCCCCCCCCCACCCCCCAAAAAA
>VYXC01009764.1:776738-798190 GCA_013397175.1 Platysteira castanea
CCTTACTTTTTTGTGCTGGAGTGGGGCGGGGTAGAAGTGCGGGGGGGGGTGTGTGTGGTGTGTATCGGTGGTGATGATGTTACTGTATTTAATTTGCATAATCAGCAGGCCTGATTGGGTATGCATGAGGGTAGGGGCGGGGGACCTTCTCCAACGTGCACTCCATTAAGCTGGTGGCAAATCTCAGGAGGGAGACGCGGCGTGTGAAACGCGGGCGAGCGCAGCCAGTGAGTGCAGGCAGCAGGCTCGGATCTGGGGAGCAGCACCAAGCAGGAGCAGAGGTGCCCTTGGACTGGCAGGGCTCTCTGCACAGGTGTTCTGTGCCTGGAAATGCTCCTCCTGCCCTTTTGCTTTGCTCGCCTGCTAGAAATGACACAGGGATTCTGCCGAGAAATGCTGTTGCTGGCTCCTGAGCAGCCCGTGTAGACTGTGTATGGCAGAGCTGTATCACTGATACCCGGGACAGCGCCGGGGAACGGGCTCGGCAGCGGCAGCAAGGCTCGGCACTGCCTCACCCTGTGCCCCGTTTCCCAAAGCCGTGCACACAGATCTGCACGGAGCAGGCGTGCCGGCTCTCAGAGGGGCTGAGGATGCTCCGCACCTCCGGAAGGCAGGGGCTTAGAGAGGAAGTGTGTTGGGATGGACTCAGCTGTCCATACAGCAGTGCTCAGGACAGACAGGGAAGTGGTAAAGTTTTATTTCAGAGCTGTACCTCTGTCAGGCTTTACCTCCCACGTCAAACATTACAAAAGCTGCGGGTGGGAATTTCCTGAGTGTGTTCTAGCTCCAATGAATGCCTGGGAAACCTCCGTGGAGATCTCCCTGCTTCCCAGTCCACGTGAAACAACAAATGCGTCCTGTCCACTGAAAAACATCTTCCTCATGTTCTTCCCATTCCCTGTCACTATCTTTTCACTTTTTGTCTCTTCCTTCTCTGTTTCCTTCCCCAAGAAGTCTGTCCTTGGTCCCCATCTCAAGCCTATGTTGTGTCCTTTACCACAATGCCTGGATGTAGGCGGCCCATCACTGGCCTCTCCAGACTGCCTTGGTTTTTAAGTGTCAGCTGCTGCATTCCCTCACTCCTCCATGGAAGGGATATAACCCTTGGTTTTGGCTGATCAAAGATGTACAGAAATAGATATTCAATGAAGGGGGTCAGGAGTGGGGCAACAAAAGATTCTGGAAGCAATGTATGCTCAATGGGATAATGCCCTTGGGAGGGCACTGAAAGGATCCAAGCCAAGGAGAACACAGAGATTCTCAAAATAGAGGGAGATGAACCTAAGAGTACCATGGAGATGAGAAAAGCATGCCTGCAGCAGAGATCAGATTGGCCAGAGAGTCTCAGTCAAAAATCAAAAAGGGGCAGCAACTGCTTAGGTGGGGTCTGGGGACTTGTGTCCTCCTACTCTGTAACTATCATTATTTTCTGTCTGGATTATCATCCATTGTTTGCAATGCAGACACTGGAAACTGGATAGATCTCTTCTGGCATCTCCCTCTTTGGACACCATGGGCAAGGCATGAGCTCTTCCCAGTGGTGCAGGAATTTGCAGTAGCTCAGCAAAGGTTCCCAGAGAAGGCAAGTAGGGAGAAAATCAGTTTTATTTCCTGCTGTGCTATCCCCACACCTTAAACAAATGTGAGCTAGAATTCTGCTATTACTTAGAAGAGTTGAGGAATGGGACACACAAAAAAGAAAGAAAATATCTAGAAAAAATTGTGTTCCTGTGTACGTGTTTTTAAGTGTGTTTGTTCTTAAAGCAGAAGAAAGTTCTCTCCGTGTGTATGTTTGTGTATAAGCTTTTAAAGGAGGAGAAAAGTGGGGAAAACTTGAAACATTAAACTTCCAAAAATCCCTCAGACTCTTGATAGATAGCATTATGAGCTGATACCAGTTTTGCTCTAAATATGACTTTTGGTACAAGAAACTTGAGGTGGTGCTGGATTCTGTTGTTGCCAAGGTTTTTTTTTTCTGACTTGAAGCTGCTTTGGAGATTTGTAGTTCTGAGGTTCGTGTTGTTCAGTATTTTGTAAAGCATTTGTGAACTTGGCCTGCTGCTACAGAAAACCACTGGGGATGACAGGTAGAAGCACCTGTAAAATCTTCAGTGTACACAAAACCAAGAGCTCTGATTCACTCAGATGAGGAACTGCTCTTGGGATGACAAAGGTACCAACGCTGATGGGAAAGGTGATCCCTGATGGATTGGGTGAAATCCCAGAAGGCGCTTGCCAGGAGCAGAGCGGAGGTCTTGGGGAATTATGTGATGAATAACTGCTGTAAAATCGTAGCAGCAAGTGATGGTGCTTCCTTATGTGACAGAGAGGGAGCTTTCCTCCTGTGAAATGGGAGGACGTCAGTAGTTCTGCTCTGGTTTTGCTTTCTGTGACATTCATCCCACAACACACTGTGTGACCAAGGCACCAGGACAGTTGTGACCCATGGAAACAAGGTGGGCCCAGGCTCTCGAGGTGGTCCATGGGCCAAGCCTGGGCTTGTGTTTCAAGGTCACAAGCTGAGGTCAAATCTGCTGCTTGTGCTGTGTTTTAAAGAAGAGACAAGGTGGAGACCTCACTGTCCCCCAGAGCCACTACTGAGGTCAGCTGTGCCTAGAGAAAGGATGAGGAAAACAATTGTCAAAGCAGAGGAGAGACTGTGGTGAGAACAGGAGCAGCCTGGAGTCCAGCCGAGGGAAGGAAGAGAAAGGACAGCAAGCAGCACGAGAGCACCACAATCCCAGACTGTGCCTCATCACCCAGAAGGGTGTAGGGACTGCCCTGCAGGAACAGGGCTCACAGCACACAGCTGACCTTGTGCAGGGTGTCAGCCTCCTGTCACGGGCTGCTCTGTGTGCACTGACCTTAACAGATGAAGTGCTTGACGATGGCACTGTGGGGGAAGGCAAAGAACAAGGTCCCCTCTGAGCTGTGCTCAGCAGTAACTCCACGAGGGTCACATCATTCTTTGCATGGTCGTGGCATTTGCAGTGTTTCCCCTTCCCGTTCTATTTATTTTTGTTGCCCACGTGGGTGGGTCAGGCTGTGTCCGGGCACAAGGACACACAAAAACACACCATGGGCACGCGCTGGCACGGTGCATGATGCACAGACACTGGAGATTGCTAAAGGCAGGAGTTAAATCCCACATCAAAGCACAGAGCTCTTGGAGCAGCACTGTTCAAAGGCGCCAGCTTCCTTCCCGGGAAAGACAGATTGTCACTTTGATTAAGAGATTTTAACAAGAGAGAAAAAAGAAGGAGTGAAAGAATGGAGGAGAGAAAAGAGGGAGTTTTCATTTATACCTTTTTTCCCCTTTGGCTATCCAAATAAGGTTTTAGTTTGATCAAAAAGGGACCCCAATTTAAAATAAGTTTAATGTAACAATGAATTATTTAAAGGAGAAGAAAATACAAGCTGCTGCTAAAAAAAAAAAAATAGAAAAAGCTATTATTGAAATGTCAGAACAAATACCCAGCTTGATCTGCATTAATATGATAAATACTAATATATTCATTTCCCCTGGTGCTTCTGGGCTTGCAGAGGTACATCTGCAGTGCGTTGCTTATGGTAATCAGGTCACAGCTTCAAAGGGAGACATGCAAGGTATTCTGGGGGATGTTGTGCAAGCAGCAGTCGGAGATCTCGTGGATCATCGTGTAGATTGAGGTGTGCTCATCAGGGGTCTTCTGGAAGTTCTCTGACTGCTGAAGGAAATTGAAAATCTTGTCACGTTCTTTGGTGGCCCACCAGTTGTGGGACAGCACTGCTGCCTGGCTGTCAACTTCAAAGTTGCCATTTTCCTCTAGACAACTTATGAAGAGAGAAAGAAAGACTGAGATGGAGAAAGCAAATGAGCTTCCCACCTTGTATCTCCACAGCCTAATTCCCAGCCCCTCTGTGACCAGGAAAGCCGTAGAACACAGCTGTGAATCAGCCGTGTCAGTCCAGAGCTGCACAGTGAAGTTCTCAGGAACAGTTCAGGGGAGCTGATAGCTTGAGCCTTGAAGAAGCTTTGTATGAGTATCCTTGTGTTTGTAGAATCTGACAGGCTGGGAAGGATGTTTTTGATAGGGACATGTACTATCTTCTACCAGGCCTCCTCTCTGCCTACCCCACCCTTCTCACCTGCTGGACAAGGAGGTCTGTTCTGTAATGTGCATCAGGCTCATTGGTATCAGCACCACCTAAGCCCTTGAAAGAGTAAGCTGGAGATCAGACCCCTTTATGGGGGTCTTTTTTATAGCCAAGAACTAGATTTAGACCAGAGTGATGCAACCAGGTACCTGCAGAAGCCAACAGTTCAGACTTAAGAGAGCTTATTTAGGAGTGATGTGGTGTGAAAGGTGTTGAAGTGTTGTTTCCTAATATTACAGCTGACAGTTGAGTGACAGATTGAAAGTGTGGATAAATTAGGATGCAAATGAGTTAAATTGGTCTTCTGGTTGGTAGAATAATGACAAAATGTTGTAGAGAAACAAGGCAGGGCCAATTTTACCAGAGAAGTTTGAAATAGAGAGAAGCTCAGAGGCAGGGAGTGGAGGAGAGGTGTGTTTAGAAAATCATATAATATAATGTTACCTAAGGCAAACCTATCATAGAATGGTTTGGATGGGAGGGACTTTAAAGATCATCCAGTCCAACCCCTTCCTCTAGACCAGGTCACTCCAAGCCCTGTCCAGCCTGGCCTTGGACACTTCCAGGGATGGGGCAGCCACAGCTCCTCTGGGCAGCCTGTCAACATGGCAAGGTGAGTTAAGGTAAAACCATGAGACATTCAGTTAGATTTGGACCTTCTTTGTCAGGATGACTTGTTAAGCATCATCTCAACTGAGATAGCTCAAACATAATTAGTGTATTGCTAATCTGCTGCCACACGGAAGCTGTTATCTCGTGAGACATTCAGCCCTTCCTCACAGTGGACATCTAGGCCCGAGGCCGCAGCGTGGTGCTGTGAGTTGCCCATGTGCCCACCTCAGGGAAGGAGTGACTGCAGCCAGGGGAATTTAGCTGGTGCTGGCACCTGGAGTTCCCAGGTAGACAGAAGTGTGCCCAAAGCCCAGACAGGGCTGGTTAGAGATCTGCAGGAACCACACCTGGGAGTCTGTTGTGATGATCTGGGCTCACTTGAGAAGCCCCTCTTCTGCGTGTGTGTGTGTTTCTCCACGAAATGCTCGTTTCCAAGGAGCTCTAATGTGCTTTTTCCGGCAGATTTTATTCACAAATGCAGAGAGTCTTAGTCTGTCTGCTTCTGTCCCTCTTTCCCTCTGTTGTCTGCATTTGAATGTATAATGTTGGCTTTTGGGCATGAGTGTGCCGTGCCCAATCTACAGACTAGTTCCTCAATTAAAAGCTGCATAAGCTTTATTATTTATGCCATTATTTTTCTAATTATTTTCTTTTCCTGGAGATGCCCCACAGGGTCTATAGTTTGTTGGAAACTCCAGCAAGAGCTCCTGGCTTTCAACTTCAGAAGGTTAACTCTCCCAGTGGCCATTTTTGATCCATTCACTGGGAAAATGTGATTACTTCTTATTTACTGACATTAAGTATTCCTGCTTGTAGCCACTGTGGTATTAAAGTAAAACGTTCAGCATTTAACACGATGAATGCGGAGACATGAGGCTAAATGCACTGCATAAAATCTTTATGGGGCTGTAAACAGACGCCCAGAATATTTCCAACTGTTTTGTTGTGAGTCAGGCTGGGGTCCCCTCTCTGCCAGGCAGCCTGCCCCAAGTCTCTTGGGAATCAGCCAAGATGTGTCAACACAGCCTTGGCCTCCAGAGGGGAAGGGGCCTGGGGGCCAGCAAATGAACGGGACTGCCTCTGGCAGGTGTTGCACTTGCCAAGACTGGCCTTGGCCACCCTTGGTGGCTGCTCCTGCATCAGTGCAGATCTGGGGTAAATACAGGCCGTGATTGCTTCAGAGCTGCTTTCTTCGGTCTTGGTCTCAGATAAACAGAGCTCAAGAGAAAATCAGTTCAGAGTGAGTTTTGTCAGCTACAAAAGAGATTCATTCCTGGTGTTGTCAGTCGTAGGAGACTGATGGCTGAGATTACTGAGGAAAGCAAGGCCTGTGGGCATTAAACCAGATACTGTTACTGGAACTCGGGGCTTAAAGATGAGATTTAATCTGGAATGTGGATTTGTACCACATCCCTTCCCCCTTCCAGCTTCTCACTCAGAAGGTCTGGTTCCCATGAGCACACAGCCTCCAGTGCTCCATTTGCACTCATCAGCTGTCTGGGCAATACCCAAATCTACTCCTGACCTCCTGTGTGTGCTGAACCCCGAGGGCAAGGGTAAAACTGAGAGCTGGGCTCTCACTTGACCTTGTTCTCCATTGGGGTGTGGTGTTTGGGCTGCATCCTCACCCAGGGATAGAAACTGGGAAATTGTCAGCAAAATAGGCACCTCCTGTTCCCAGGGAGAGAAGCTGGGCTCCCAGGGAGCCTGTGCCAGGCTTCCCACAGCTCAGCAGCTCTTCTATGCTGAAACCCAGCCAATGCCTCGTGGTTTTGGGGCATGATGAAAACCAGTTGTGCCACCCAAAGCACTGCTTGCCAACTTTTACTTGGGGTAAGCTGTGCCACCACTGGGCATCTCGACAAGTTCTAGGTATGGTTCATGGTAAGTGAGGAGGCAGAGCTGAGTCACAAGCTCTGAGTATCTTTATTGCTTTAATAAAAGGCTGTGGAAGGTATTTAAATAGCCTCCTGAGAAGCATTGAAAGAGCAAAGTCAAAGGCCGCAATTCCATATTTCATGATACGGAATAAAATTGGTTGTGTTTGTGCTGCAGGGAGGTTCACACAGCACTGACCTTCCAGAGTCCCTTTCTGCCATGTGTGAGGCTTAATGACAAACCTGAGAGAGTTTCTCCCCGGGGCTGACTTATTTTTGATTGTTCCAAAACTGTGTCCTGAAATTTGGAGTGGCGTATCCCTAGAAAGGTAACATTTTGCAAGCTTTGCTCTTGGTTAAAAGTTGAATGTGCCTATAGGGAATGGCCCTGCCTATCTGCAGGGGGGTGGTTAGGAGAATTTTACATCTTTGCCCTCCCTGATTGCTTTGGGTGCTTCACGTTGAGGTTCCCAGCACAGGAAGGACATTGACTTGTTGGAGTGACTCCAGAGGAGGCCTCCACATGATCAGAGGGATGGAGCACCTCTCCTGCGTGAAAAAGCTGAGAGAATTGGGATTGTTCAGCCTGGAGAAGAGAAGACTCACGGGTGACCTAATTGCAGCCTCCAGTACCTGAAGGAGCTACAGGAAAGTTGGAGAGGGACTTTTTTACAAGAGCCTGGAGTGACAGGACAAGGGAGAATGGAGTAAAACTAAAAGAGAGTAGGTTTAGATTAGATATTAGGGAAAAAATTCTTCCCTGTGAGGGTGGTGAGGCACTGGAACAGGCTCCCCAGAGAAGTTGTGGATGCCCCATCCCATGAAGTGTTCAAAGCTAGGTTGGATGGAGCTCTGAGCAACCTGATCTAGTGAAAAGTGTCCCTGACCACGGCAGGAGGTTGGAATTGGATGGTCTTTAAGGTCCCTTCCAACCCAAACCATTCTGTGATTCTACAATTCCTTGCTACAAAGGTTTCTGTCCCACATCCATCCCGCCTCCCTCTTCCCCTCTGCCTCCCCCTCCATTCAGTGTCTCTTGCCTCTAACACATGGTCAGAGCATATTCTCAGCGATGCTGACACTTCTGCTTCTTCACTCCAGCAGCCACAGTGACTGTGGGACAGGAAATCTGTCGTTTAACTCCACCGTTTGCAGTCAGCCACAGAAGAGAAGTAATTACAGTGGCTCTAATTGGCCGACTGCAGAGCCCCTGCCCGAGCAGACCTACATGCTCCATGCTTAGGGCCAGGGAGGGAGCACTGCCAGGGTCTCTCCTCTTCTTCTTCCCATTCCCTTAGAAAGCTAACAAGGATGTCAGGCTGCTGCCTCGAGCATCTGACCCTTCTACAAAAGAGATGCTGGTCAGCTGAAGTCCGGGAGGTCTCTCCTGAAACTCTTTGAAGGGATCCTGGCAGAGCAGGCTCTTGGCAGCTCTAGTGCTGCCTGCTTCTGCCAGGGTTCCCTGCCTTCCCCTTATCCCACTGCTGCCAGGCTTGAGCAAGGTTTTTTTCATTAGCAGTGATGCAGGCAGAGCGGGGCCAATTACTCACTGCTTTATGCTTGCTGGAAAACCCACCCAGGACTGGTAATAGCCATTAAGTGAGGGTGCAGCTTTAACTATGTGCCATTACATTAAGTTTCAAGTTGATATATGGCCAGAGCAAATTGAATTCCTGCTGCTATCCCGTCTGACATTTGTTACATTACAATGCCTGCTCTTTTGTTTTTGAGTCAATAGCTGCTGCTTTCGAGAAATATGGATTATTAGAATTTATAGCCCGTCCTACGCGTCTTTCCAAACACTCATATCCTTTTATCATTTCGTTTTGTTGTTATTCTGCCCAGCACAGTTTGTATTTCTTCAGGTTTTAGCACCTGGGACTCTTGATACTTGTGCTAAATCAATACCCTTTGTCCTCATTGCTTTAATATACACAACCATTTGTGTGATGCATGAATTGCAGTGGGTTTTCTGCCTGCGATAGTCATTTACTCCTCCTGCTCAAGCATTCCTTCCCCTGTCTACGTACAGGTCGTGCTTTGCAGTAAATATCACACATCTACATTTAAATTCCTTTATATGACGATTTCGAGGTACCTGGCTGCACACGGGGAAGTGAATTTGCTGGCTCCATATCAGGAGGGGAACACAGGTTTACAGGGCCTCCTGGAAAGTGCTGGTGTGCTGGGTCTATAAAAATCCACCTTTTTCTCTTATAGTGGGTTCACACCTTCAAAACTGTCGATTTAATGCTGTTACACCTTGTCGTAAAGCAGAAGTGAATAGTCTCAAGATCAATAAGAGGGTAAAAAATTTTGGATTTTTGTTCAGATGTCCTCAGGTCAGCAGCAAGTGAAGTTGTTACTCATCAGTTGGTAGTTCTGGAGACTTGTGGGAGAGGAATTGCTCTGATTACTGTCCACACAGCCAGGAGTGGAGAACCCCAGCCTCGTGACTTGGATCCACCACTGCAGCTCCAAGTGGATGTACAGCAAGAGCAGAGCACAGCCAGTGCTGTTACTGCATCTGCTCTGCCCTTCTGTGCTGATGGAGACATTCCCCAGGCTGCTCATCTCAGGCTTTTTGTGGGTGGTGGACACTGGAGCAGGCCACCAAGGTACACGGTAGACTTGGGTCTTTGGATATCACTCATCTGCTGATCCTTCTTCTCTGCTCCACTTTTGCTCTGCTGGCTGTGGGAGTCCAGGATGTGCAAGAGCAGCAAAGCTGCATGTTCCCTCTGAATTTTATCATCTTTTTGCCTATCAGGAAGTGCAGGAAAGAGACTGGAAAAGATGAAAGCATACAAGATGAGACCAGAGAGAGAAGGCTTAGCTTGACCAGTCTGCATTACCCACTCAAGAAGGAAAACCTTGCCCTCTGGCCATTTCCCCTTTCCAGGCGTTTTTCTTTTCCTCTACTCCATATACTGGCAGCCACACACCCACCCCTTCACCCCCCAGCTCTGCCAGCCCCATGGCCATCCCATGAGCTGCCAGTACTTCAAGTCCTTGACTCCATCTGCTCAACTTTGTGTTTCAAGGCCCTGTGCTGCTGCTCCCAGCTGCTGCCAGCCCAGCCCTGCCACGGCCCCGCAGCCCCATTCTCCTCCCAGGCTGAGCAGCTCCCGGCCGTGCCTTCCTGCTTGAGAGGTGACAATTTAACTGAGTGCGATTTCCAAGAGTGATGAGTGTGATTTTGAACGTCTCATTGAAACGCAGGGCAAATCCTTCATCCCCAAAGGGAGATGTGTTAAACGCTGCTTCAGAATTAATCTGCGGAGCGTGAATCTCCCTTGCAGCAGCAGGGAGAGGCACCACGGTGTCCTCCTTTGTCTCCGTGTTCATGGCAGTCTCCTGGTTTATCTCTGCCACTGCTGCTCTTCGGGGCTCTCCCTCCCTGTCCTGCCCATGAAAAATGAGATGTCAGCTCCCTTCAGGGCATGGGTATTCCTGATAATACATTTTCCATGTAAATAAATAGCAGTGATGTGCCTATCACTTACTTTAATTGTAGTAGAACCTGAGAGAAGCAGAAGGGGTGACCAGATCCTCTGCTGGCCTGACCCCCACTGCTGCACCCTGCTCCCAGGGGCTGCAGTTTGGGCATAGCTGTGGTCTTCTACACGGAGCATCAGAGCTGCTGTCCTGCAGATCTGCAGCATCATCACTAAAGTGGAACCTAACTCCCCTGGCTCAGGGACGAGGAGAACCAGCCCAGCATCTGACCTTGACAGAAGGGTTTTCCGTGATTTTCAAGTCCTCCCCTCCATCCCTTTATATTCCCAGAGCAGCCCTTTCCTTCATATGCAGTTTCAGACCTTCAGATGAAGCGCCCATGTCGCAGAGCCAGGAGGCAGAGCCCAGCAGGGATGTCAGAAGGTCCTTCAAAAATCTGTCGCACAGGTGGCACGTGCCTGCGTGTTCCATGAAACATAAATGCTCCTGACTATAAAGATTATTTACATTCCCAAACAAAGCTGCCAAACACTTTTAAAATGCGCTAACGGTGCCTCTCTCTTTCCACTGCACTTGCTGATAAAGGGCCATAAACAAGCTTGACACATTTATAATAACCTTTCTCCCCTCCCTCTACCTTGTTCTCTCCTCTTCCTCTCTTGCCTCACTCGCAGGCTGCATTGGGTAAATTTTTATTCTACTACCATTAGCTGGGATATATTGTTTGATGGGGGAAATAAAATGTCGAATCTCATTTTATTTTTATTTTTATTTTCTTGTTCTAGTAGCAGCTGCTTCAAATGCCAGCAGCGGATGTTTGGTTTTAAAATTTTGTTTCCCCCAGCATTTTTCCTTTTCTCTGTTCATTTTCTTCCCCTTTTCCTGTATCTCCCTTCTCAAAGGTCATCTTAAATGATGCAAGGATACATGCTTTTGCAGGTTGTTTTTATCACTTATCAGCCTGTTCCAAAGGCCATTTAGTCTTCTAGGCAAAGGTTGCAGCTTTCAGCCTCCACTTCCCATTTACAAAGGAAAAATGGATGCTCCATTTGTAGGTATATAAATTAGGTGTAGATATAGATATAAACCAAAATGCTAACCCATTGAAAAGAAAAGATCCTTGTAATTTCTTTGTCTTCACTCTGAAGAGGTCTCAGGTTCACCTTTTTTCATGTCACCTGTTCCTCTCAGCGGTATTGATGGAAGTGCTGCATCTAACGATTCCTCCTCCATCCTGTATTGATGGTGCTGTAGAAAGGCCTGGGCGCTGCAGATGAAAGGCAGGGTACAAACTGTTCCTTTGGGGCTGCTCGGGAGGCTTTTTGCTCAGTAACTCGTGGCTGCTCGGGAGGGTTTGTGGGCAGGGGGGCGCAGGGGACTGCACCGGGGCCCCTGGAGTTGAAAGTCTGTGTTTCTGGAGCTGTCCTGGCTTTGCAATTTTGTACCCATAATGATAAAGCACTTACTTATTTCATCTTCCCTTGAAGCCCTGGCCAGAGGGAGAGAAATGGATGTGGTAGACCTGGCCTGGAATTGCTCATCCTCTGGCAGCAAATGAAGCCTTGGTGAGCTGCACACAGCTGCTGACATTGGGTTAGCCTGGCTTGGGGGGGGTGTTGGGTGTTGATTCCAGGAAATCTGGCAAAGATGCAGCAACTAAGCTGTTGTGTAAGAACACATTACCTAAGATATGATTAGATAAGGTGAAAATGTCCCTCGCCTCTCCCCACTTTGTCTTACTTACATAATATGTGTATAATGTGTATGTATATGGCACTGGCAGGGCAATTAATCACGGTGTGCAGACCTTAGCTGGAGCCACTTTCAGGGCTTGAGGTGTTCAGATGAGAGCTGAGGAAAGAAATTTTTATGATTGATACATTAAAACTGCTGCTTTTCCTCTTCACTTGGTATATTTTGTTGTACGTGGTCAATAAATTTGCAGAGATATGCCTGTGGTTATGGAAATCACACAATGGAATAATTAAATGGCCTAATTGTAAAGTTTATTATCTTCAGCATTGCACTCATCAGCTATTCCACCACACCTCATAGAGGAGGGCAGTAATTATGAAAATCTGACACAGACTTGCACTCAGCAGGTGAATTCAGCCAAATCCAAATTTGATGAACTGATCCCACCACCCGTGGGGATGGATCCCACTCCTCCCTCAGGATGGTTTTTGACACGGTCAGTGGCTGAAGACATTGAGGGAGGGGATGATAATAAACAAGGGGTAAATCATGAAGCACCTGCAGCACAGAGAAGGTTGAGACCATTTTAATTTTAGTACCACCTTGGCCTTCTAAATCTGTTCTGTGGGACTCAGGTCTGTGTTGCGTCCAAGCATTTCATCCTCTGTGGTCCTGGCTGGAGTTCTGTGAGAATATGCCTGTGGTAGATATCCTGGGGCTCCTGTCAGCGCTAAGGGCTGATGCTGTCTAAAAAATGAGGAAGGAATGAAGTGTCCTCTCTAATATGACACAAAACCCTCATCACCCAAGCCATTTTCTAGCGTATTAATATTAATTTCACACTAATGCAGGATGAATACATTTCAGTGTTTGGCCAGAGCACATTTGTCATTTTTATGTCATACTCACAGAATGCATCAGTGTGATATATTGTGTATTTTACCATAATAGTAGACAATATACCTCAGTATTTCATTTGGACAAGTAGCAAGTATGAGGCAAGGAGACAGTCACTGCTGGACCAGGGCTGAGCTCAGGAAAACAGAAATAAATTAAAACATATTAATCTGAAATGAAAAGTCATTTCTCCAGTAAATTAAAAGCAGAAGCCTTCACCTCTTGTTGAGCTGCCCTATTAGGCTGCCTTAGCAAGGCTTGGCCAGGAGTTTCTTCTGGATGTGACGTCAGGCGTTGTGAGTTTGGAGAGAGGCGGCACAAGGCAGAACCTGAGAGTGACAGGGCCTGGGGACAGTGCAGAGCTGGTGACTCTGAGATGGAGCCAGGTGGGCTCAGCACCCCCTGCCAGGTGTGCCATGGGAGGGAGGGAAGGAGGAGCCCTAGGGTGCCCACAGAGAGGAGGCTGAGGGGCAGCAAAGAGGGAGAAGGCACACAAGCCCCAGTGAAGTCGCAGTTACTGAATGGACTTTTCCCTCCTGCTTTATTCGTTCCCATGTTTTGCCCTGGGCACTGATGTTTAGTAATTTAGACCAAAGGGATCTGAAGCGTTGCTGTAAAGGGTAGTTCAAAAATCAATGGATGTTAGAAAGGGTCAAATGATGCCATAAAGAGATTAACAGCAGCACGGAGAGATAATATTCCCCTGACTGCAGAGCTGGCCCCGAGAGCTTTATGACAGGGAAAGAGCAGAGGCAGCCCAGCACCTCTTTCCCTGCCTGACTTCTCCCTCTCCTCACAGCTCAGGGCTGTCTGGGGAGAACGAGGGCAGGGCTGCTGGGGGCAGCGAGCAGGGAATGGCTGTGGAGATGGCAGTGAGAGGAGATGGGCAGGTGGGCCATGCTGCTGCCTGATGGATTCTTCTTCTAACCCAGACAAACTGCAGCTCTGTGGACAGTCCCTGCTAAATCACCCAGGAGGAAATGACTTACTCAGCAATCAGTCACAGGTTTAGAGCATGAAGGTCAGGTTTTATGAGGGTCCCCTGGAAATGCATGGGGGAAACACAACGTGGCTGTGTGTCACTCCCCTGGCATCAGACCTAAAGCCAGGGCAGGCAGTGTGCTAGGCAGGGGACACAGCCAGCCAGAGCAGCCTTTCCCTGTCACTTCCTCCCCAAATCCATCTGTATGGCCTCCTCACCAAGCTAGGGAAAAAAATCAGAAGCCCAAGGGACCTGAGGGCTGAGGCAGAGGTGATGTTTGGCCATCAACTGAGTGTCTGTGTCAGGAGCAGGAAAGCTGCTCTCTGGGGAGTTGTTTTTTGCTTTGTTTTCAGCTGTTCTTTGGTTCCATGGAATGTTCTCAGCACTGACAATGCTCCCATGTAGGAGCACATTGGAATAAGCAGCTCTGTTTTCTCCTGTCACTCTTCTGGGGCACTGCCTCTCTCTCTGGGGACAGGCAGAAAGAACCACTGGCATTTTTTGCTCAGAAAACACTCTCGATGCACAAAGATCTGTTCAAGACTTGTGGAGGGGCTGCTGCCCCTCAGGCTTGCAGTTGACTGGGCTCATGGAAGGGCCCTGAAGGAAGTGAAGAGGCTGAAACCCACGTATTCAGCAAGGATTGCCTGGGAAATCTCAGCCTGACCCTCCCAGGAAGGTTTTCCCCTTGGAGAGAAGCCAGAGGCAGCTTCCCCACGGCCCAGCTAATGCTTGGGAACCCTGGGCAGGAGCCACTGATCTGCATACAGGGATCTTCCTTGAAAGCCTGTGCAGTCCTTGTACACACGGCTCCCTAGGCCTTCCTATGGTGACAGTTTATGGCAGGACAAAGCCAAGGCAGATAATAACTCATTTTCCTGGCGTTGCACTGTAGATCTTAGTATTGCAGGAAATTAAAAATCACACCCAGAGATACCTGACATTTCCTGGATGGAGGATCCTTTCTCCTGGGTGGTGCAGGTCGCAGGCCTGGCTGGCACCCAGAGGGTGGGGGCTCTTCATAAGGGACAGGCTCCTTTGGGGTCTTTTAAGGAGCTCCCCAAGGCGGGAAGAACACACTAAGAATGGGGTAGCATTTGGTGCTGCACTTCGGCAAATCAATGTGTGAATCGATGTGACTGGAAGAGATGTGTTGAAGAGCCAGCAGACTGATGTACCATATTAGCAAATCTGAAGGGAAAGGAAAGGATGGCTAAACCTCGGGAAAAGATGACCTTGATCCACTGCCCTTTAAGGCCACCAAGGCATCTGTTTACTGGAAGAGACAGCTGCCATTTTATGTGGGAGCACTTGAGTCACCATGTGCTGAGAGGTGACATTCTGAGCTCTTCCTGCTGCCATGTTTGGGTGGCTTTAGGCCAGCTCAAAGCCCACTTCCCCCAGGAGGAACCTGCTGTGATTCTCTTGCCCTTGCCCCAGAGGGACATTCTCCTCTCCCACTTCCTTGCTGAATGCAGCAGAGACCCCAGAGGCCATCAGGATGCCTGGTCCATCCCAGGGGAGCGTCATCCCTGCTGGGGGCACACAGCAGGGATCCAGTTTGCTCTGGGCATTCCTACACCCTGGGACAGAGCAGGCAGGAGCCCTGGGCAGGGCTTCCAGACCCTGGCATGGAGCAGTGCTTTGACCTCTGGTCCATTTCCAAGGAAAGCAGCATTTTACTGACAGGCTTTAAAGTGATGTGTGTGCAGTGTCATCTCTTCCCTCTCTCGCTCTGTTCCTTGATACCAGGGTGCTGTTTTAGCTCGCTCCTTCTCTTTGCATTTCCCCTCCTTCTATAGCTTTTTCTGATTCTCCTCTGCTTCCAGTTTTTTCCCTTTTCCATGTCCTGCTGACCCCGATCCTGCTCACCTGCCAGCCACCCCCACTGGGACTAGCTCTTGGGCTGCCCTCTGTAAGGATTTGTTCTCTTGCCTCACACCCAGGTGACAGCAGATGAGAGAGTAGGGTGCTGCCATGAGACTTCTGTGCTTGCTTCCATCAGTGCTTCCTGCAGAGTCTGGGCGATTATTATCTCTGTAAATGACTGAAAGAAGTATAGCGATAAAAGGATTAAGCGAGACGTATTTTAGTTTATTTATTTATATCTTGCTGCTTCTTCCCCCATCCCCCTTGACAAGCTGTGGAGCATATTGTGCTGCAGCTGTTCCAGGGAGGAGCGGTGACATGGAGACCAGGGCATGGTGCGGAGGGGTCTGGGAGCAGGCAGAGAGCACAGATGGGTGTTTGGGCAGGGGGTGCAAGGGGCTACAGCAGGAGAGCAACAGACCCCGCTGTGAAGGGGCTGGGGATGCAGTGAGGCAGCTTTCTTGCAGTGTCTTCTTTTTTGTCTCCTAGTCCTTCTTTTCAAGACAAGGGTAGAGAGCCCATGAGAATGCGGTCATGGAGCTGGACCTGGAGCTGCTCAGAGTGAGAGTTTCAGTGAGTGATGAACCAGGAGGGCTGACAGAGTGTCTCTGGACAGGAACTGATGCACAGAAATCCCACGAATTTCTGCTTGCCTGGGGCCCCTGAGTGCACAACGCAGTGGCACAGCACCGTTCCCATGAGCAGTGCTTGCCAAGCTGTTCCTGCAGCAGATCCCTGCAGATGCTACTGGAAGCAGCCTATTCCCAGCTGAAGTTTATTTCAGGTCTCCATGTGTGTCTGCTAAATAGCTGACAGCCTACAGACTCATGGGGAGAACCCAGTCCTGTCTGGCAACTCGCAGAGCCCTGCTTGTGCCTGTGGCCTCACTAATGGCCCTTGTAAGGGTTCCCACGGTCAGAAGTCCAGGTGACTTCCAGCTGTGCTGGTGGCATTAGAGTTGGATGGGGCTTAAACCAAGACAGGAACTCAGAGTTATACGAAGCAATGTAGCTCAAATGTTCAGGTTTTGGTATTGCATCCCCTCCCAGCTCCTTGGCACGGAGGGAGCAGTACATGATTGCAAACTCCTTGGATTGAGCCCTAGAGGAACAAAGCTGGAGATTATATTCCTGGCAAAGACTCCTCTCTAAAGCTCATTTGTACCAAGGCTGTGTCTATTCTAGTAAATGTAACGAGCCAGGATCCAGTCTGGTCCTGCGGGGGTGTGATGTGGTGTGGTTTGTGCTGATACAACTGAGCTTTGGCTTCTCCCATGCAGTTCACTGGTGACAGTCCCTGGCTTGTGCCATCCCCTGAACTGTGTCCAGGATCCTCTGGGAGAGTGCTGGCTGGAGCGGGCCAGGGAAGCATGTCCTGGCTTGGATGGCCATGACAGTGTCTGAAGCCTGCGCTCTGGCCCTGGCTTAGTTACCATTATAGATCTCTCCTGAGACACTTTCACGGGGTAAAATGAGTTTCACGGACGTACTGGGTGGAGCCAGGCATGTGGGCTTTGTCTGGAGTGCTGCTCACTGACAGCAGATATGGAACAGGAGCAAAGGTGGGGTTGGAGGGGAGTGGGGGAATTTGGATGGAGAAGGAAGAGCGATTTGTGGCACACTGGGAAGCCTCAGCAAGCAGGAGTGGAAGCAAGAGGACCCTCTCAGTCTTTTCCCCGTAGTCTCAGTGCTGGCATGATCACACTGCCTGTATCAGCAGGAAGAACTTGGCACCCGCCATCTCACTGAGTGCTGCGTGGAGACAAATCAGCTGCTGTGTTTGTGTGACTAAAGAGACCCAGGAGCACAATCAGTCAGGAAGTGAAACAAAAGGATGGCAGCAGTCCTCGGGATAGGGGA
Source organism: Platysteira castanea (assembly GCA_013397175.1). Lineage (NCBI taxonomy): Eukaryota > Metazoa > Chordata > Aves > Passeriformes > Platysteira > Platysteira castanea. The sequence goes on from VYXC01009764.1 coordinate 794,126, forward strand.
GCTCCTCAGGCAGGTGAAGGAGCAGCTAGAACTATGTACAATGATTGCATAATCCCTGGGACCATGAACTGACCCTAAAGGGGCAACAGCTGCACTGTGATATTCCCTTAAGAAGCCCAGTCCCTGAGGTGGCATCGCAGATATTTGCCTGGTAGGCGTGTGGTGGCAGCAGCACCCCTTGATTAGCTCTTGCCATTTGTTCTGCCTCATGCTGCAGCTGCAAAGCAGCTGATGTTCACTGGGCTGTTGGTGCTTCTGGACCTCGGCCTCCATCCCTATGCCCAGAGATAAAGGCCCTCTCTGGGTTTATGGTCAGCAGCAGAGGCTGTAGGTGGGACATGGCCCACGGGCTGTCACTCTGAGAGGCAGCCCAGCGGTTCAAGGGCAGGCTCTGCTGCCTCAGGCCCCAACCACAGGTCTAAGCAGAAGGAACAAATTTATCTCTTCAAGCAAGGCCTTTGGGAGATGAAGCTACATCAGAAGGGTCTCCCATGAATTCCTGTCCACCTCTGGAGAATACAAGGCAAGTGAGATGGGCAGCCATTGCTGGAAGGTCACCTGAGGACATCTCACAGCCTGACACAACTCTGCCTAAAGTCCGAGTGATTCCTCTGGGCTATGGTGGCTTCTCCCCACAAATCCCTCCCTGCATTTGCTTTTCCCTACCTTCTCTGCTCTGCCATCTCTACCTTCCCTTCCACCAGTGCCCACAATGAGCAGAGTGAGCAATCCAGCATGGCCCGGTTTAATATTCCACAGATCCTCACACACTGATAAATGAGAACAAGAGAAGGAAGGGCGGGGGGGAACCTGGTGCATGGGGGGGATATAAAGCCCTGAGCCTGTATTCAGAGCAGCAGAGATAACAATAAGCGAGAATAATAGTCTAACAAGTCGGAAATGTCACACGCGATCTGGTGCCATTAACACAACATGGATCTGAAATATCACATAATTAGTTTTGTGCCTGTTGTTCTGATTCGGAGAGAAAAAATATTAAAGGGAAGAGATTTGGGGGGGGCAGAGAGGGAAGTGCCAGCAAAGTGAACTCATAAAAGGGTGAAGCCTACAGCGTCTAATGTTTTTGGAATGGTATAATAAAGCTCTATCTCCTTACCCATGTTTGAGGCAGAGATTTTTATCTGCCAGTACGGGATAAAAAGAAATGAGAACTTGAAAAGGGTAGATAAAATTGCGATTGATCTCTCTAGGGCTGCCTTGCCTCCTTTCAGGGAAGCTTGTGGGCCTCATGAATTGCTCCACCACTGAGACACACGATCCCCACCCCTTCCCATGCCACCTCACTAAAAGATGAAAAAACCCAATGTTTTCAAGACTTCTTTCCCCATCTTTTTATAACCCAGTGCACAAAGCCCTTGTTTGAAGGCCGTGCAGTGACTCAGGAGCTGTTTGTCCCCTGAGAGCAGGCTAATGCCTGGGTGTTTGGGGGACCCCCACTGCTCCGAGGCGTGTGAGTGCCTGTGCCTGCAGACAGGCTCGGAACCTCAGGGGCTGGTGTCTGCCACCAGCTGCTGGGAGCAAAGCTCCTGCCTCTGCTGCAGAGCCCGCTTCGTGCTGGGGGCATTTCGTGTCTTTCTGAGGGATACAGACACTATCAGAAGAGACAGAAATGCCCAGGTCTCAGTGGGATGGGCATTGCTTGGGGCCGGTTGTGTAAGGATTGGAACACGACTCTTGCTTTTCTCTGAGGTGGTAGGAAAAGGGAAAATTGCAAATATCACAGGAGACAAACACTGTCAGTCCTTTCCTGCCCTGCGGCCTGTTGGAGTGTGAGGAAAGTGGTGTAGATGCCAAGCTCTTGTGAGTCAACTCTGGTTGTGCCAACTCTACACCTGATTATTAGGTGACTAATTAGACTATTTAGGTGACTGTACATTCTTCTTTTTCTGGCAGGAGTGGCCCCTTTCTGCAGGGCCCACACCTCAAACACACTTCTTTGAAGCAGGAGCACTTGAAAGAGGAGGTGGGGATTGCACTTATGCACCCCTCTATCCTGGAACAACTTCAACGTCAAGTTGGATGGGGCTTGGAGAAACCTGGTTTAGTGGAAAGTGTCACTGCCCATGGCAGGGGGTGGGACTGGATGATCTTTAAGGCCCCTTCCAACCCAAACCATTCTGTGATTGTATTAATTTAGCATTTTCATTATCTTTTATTTCAAGATCATGATAGGGCTGGGGAAGGATTTCTTATCCATGCTTCATTTTAAGCATTCCCCTTTCTACATGCCTTTTCCAAAAAGCCCTTTAACTCTGGCACTCACTGGGACATGAACAGCAAACTCGTTACCTCTGCCTCTGGTGAGAAAGCTGGAGCTGCTTGTACAGAATGAGCCATGGATTTTATTATCTCCTCTGGCAGAGGCATCCCCTTCTCCATCCCCCAGCTGTGCACTGGCTGTGGGAGGTTGGTGGGTGCCTCCTGCTCCTGTAGGCAGGGACTAATCACCCATCGGTGCTTTTCCAGGCTGAAGAAGCTTGTGGTGCACAGCAGCCAGAGCTGCTTTTGCCAGGTCATTCTAGGGACCGTATTTTGGAGGGGAGATGGGAAGGATGTGTCCTCCTGCTGCTTGCTCTTGCCCTGTCACTGCAGAGCAGCTTCACACCCATCCAGGCCTTTGTGTCCCTCTCCCTGGTCTCTCCAGCATGTGTGAAGGGAGAGCAGAGATGTGCTAACCCCAGATTTGAATTACAATGCACAACCAAGCTTTCAGTCACTCGTTTACCTGCCAATTGCTAATCACTTTTAAACTTATTCTGGGAAAGAGGTGCTTTCAAACAAAAGCAGCCCTCCTGTGCCAAAGGCATGGGTAGCTGTGTCCAACTCCTGTCTCTGGAGGGTGCCTGTAGGATTGGGATTCAATTAATTGAGCCCCAGCAGATCCATCGCTTTGCCCACACTGACAGCAGTGTGACAGCAACGCTGATCTATTGCTCGCTGCTCTGGCCAGTCGTGACAGGGGGCTGCTGTCACCTCCAGAGCCAAAGCCTTTGCCATGGAATGAGGGATTCGCAGAGGGCTTAAGTGCAGCTGCCTCTGGGCTGGAGTGAGGCAGCTTTGTACCAGAGCTCCCCTCATTCACACGAGAAGCGAAAAGTATTTCTGCATTTTGTTAACACTGAGCAGAAATGATAAATATTAGGACTAGCAAAGAAGTGAGTTTTCCTTTTGACAAGAAAGTCTGTGGCATCGGTTTTTCTCTTGACTCCGAAATGAATGTTAAAAATTCTGATGAGGCATATGTTCTTCCAAAATTAAACATTTCATTTCTATTTCAGCCTTTGCAGCTTGCCGGTATTTTTAAAATACCAACCAAATGACTTTGTTTGGAAAAATCATTTTGAACAAGGCGTTTTAGACTGCTCAAAATGCTTTGTTTCTTTTTTTTTTTTAATGGAAAGGCTATGGAACAGTCTGTGTGACATTAGTATTTTCTGAGATGTGTTGATTTAAATTAATACAATTGATCATTTTATTTTGGTGGTAAGCAATTTTCGATGAAAAATTTCTGATTTGCTCTAGGAAGATGGACAAGGCCTGTATTACATATTGGTCTCTACCTAGAGAGTGAGACATTGGCTATTGCAAGAAGCAAAGGGAAGCTTGTGTGACCATTGCTATCAAAAAGCCCCCCAAAACACTCCTCTGCGTCATATGTCAATGTAAAAAAATAAGTTTCTTCTAGCAATTTACAGGGAATTTTATCAGAATGATGCAAGAAAGAATTAGGCTGCAAGATGAGCTCAACAGTGCTGGTTCTCCCATCCATTTGTCAGCTTGAGTTCTCAGCAGATCAGCTCAGCCTGGACTTGTTTATGAAGGTTCAAACAGACCCCTAACACTGTCTCGGTTTGAAAGACAGGTGTCTGCCAAGGACCACCCTTGGAATGGACAATATGACCCCCTTCCCTCCGAATTACTATAACTTTGAAATGAGGGGCTTTCAGGCAGAGGTACGGGGAGAGGAACCGCAGTTCTTTCCCGGTGTGTGTGTGCATAACCGGGCAAACAAGAGCAGCGAATACGACCCCCTTCCCTCCGAAT
>VYXC01009766.1:1718-21347 GCA_013397175.1 Platysteira castanea
GCGTGCCAGCAGGATGAAGTCTCCACTCGGGCTCACTTTCGTGAGCTCGGGGGAAACCTCAACCCCAGCGGGTGTCTGCTGCACGTCCCCGATGATAAACAGAACCGGCACTTGCCTGTTGGTCTTGTCCGGGTCCAGTTGTTTCTGTGAAGTCCAGTCCGGTATAGTTGCTTGGATGACCTGCCATTTCGCGTTGGTAATGTGGTGCCTGTTCAGGCAGGTCACCGTCAGTCTTTGTCCTTTAGGTTGTTTTGCAGTCTCAGTAGATGCGGTCACATTCGGTGGAGTCATGTCTGGTGGGGTCTTATTCGGTGGTGGCAAGGTCCTTAGTCGGTCAGGCAAGTTCTTGCTTGCAGCTCCATTTTTATCTGCACGCGGAGCTGCAGCGCGCTGACCTCTCAGTTTCCCGCCTGCTGATGGCCTGCAGGAGAAAACTGAGGACCCCTTCTCGGCGGATTGCATAAATGTTGCAGGGTCTTGCACCTGCTGGCCATATGTCCCTTCTACCCACAGCGGTAACAAATCATGTCAGCCACGGCCACTGCTTCCTGCGTGGCTTCCATTATCACTCCCCCTTTTTTATTGTTTGGAGCCTGATTGACCAGATTAGTCAAAGGCACCAAATGGGTGCACGCCCTGATCATCAGCGTCAGGGTAGGAGGCGGATCGAACGGCAGGGAGAGGATCACCTTCCGGCAGGCCTCATTAGCATTGGCCTTAGCCAGGGAGGCGATCACTTGCTCCTGGGTGTTTTCATCCGTGATTTGCCTTCCTACTGCCTGACGCAATTTGTCCACAAACTGGACAAATGTTTCGGTTGGGCCTTGTTTAATTTGGGTATAATTAATTTGGGAGGTCAATTCTGTTGGGAGTAATAAGAAGGCCTGCTCCGCTGCGTCGTGTACCGCATTCAGGACCGCCTCCGGTGTTTGGGAGGCCTGGTCCTGCGGCTTGGATAACAATCCGTCACCACAAAGGCGGTCCATGGTGAGGTGTTGATGCGCTTGATCCCGAAGAAGGATCGGAAGGAGCTCAACCATCCGCTTTCTCCAGTCCGCGTTCCACATCTGGAACTCGGAGGGAGAAAGCAGACAGGAGAAGATCATTTTCAAATTGTGAGGTACCACTGTAGTTGTTGCTAAAGTGGCCCTCAATAATGTTTTAAAATAGGAAGTCTCCCTCCCAAACTCCTTTTGCGCTTTGCAAAGCTCCTTGAGGCTTAGGGCCTCAAAGGGCTTCCACATCGGATTGTTACCTTGCCGGTTATACGTTACCAGCGCGGCGAAGGGTAGGCCCTCCGCCCGTTCCGGGTTCCGGGCCCCAGGCCCTCCACATCCGGTGCACTGAGCGTGGGAACCGGAAGGGGGACCGTGGGAACAGGAAGTCGGAAGGGGAGGGGCGAAGCCACAACAGGAAGGGGAATGACCGGAGGCGTGGTTACCACCGTGGGCAGGACCCGTCGCTGGAGGGGCGGGGACCACAGCGCAAGAACCACCCACCACCGGAAGGGGTAAATCAGAAAAACGGAAGGGGTTATACGAGGAGACACGAAAGGGGTTGTGGGAAGAAGGAGGGATGCCATGGGCCTTCGCCACATGGCGCCCTCCATCTTGTGGGATAAAGGGGTTCGGGGAACTGAAACCGCCATCTTGTGCACTAACTTTGGGACTTAGACCTGGGGAAGAGGGAGCGGGAAAAGGGATTCGGAAAGGGTCCGGGACGGGTTCGCGACGCCCGTCCCGACAAGGGTACCGGGGAGACTCAGGAGGGCCAGGGAGATGGTGGCTACCCTGCGCCATTTTGCGGTTTGCACCTCCTGAGCTTCCCGGTGTAGGGGAAGAGGGTTTAGGACAGCGGGGTAGGGTACAAGGGGTACGGCGTAAAATTGGGGATTTAACACTTGGCTTCTTTACAATTTTCCCCTTAGGCGCATAAACTTCACAAATTGAAATTAAAAGGGGTATGAATTTGGTCGCCGAGGTGTCTCCCGAGGCTTGGAGGGAAGTCAGTTTGACTCCCACTCCATTCCAAAACTGGATGTCTTTCACTCCTTCAGGAGACACCCGGGGAAAATTTGCAAAGAGCCATCTTACAAATCTCTTTAATTCCCCCTTCGAAAACTTCTTCCCACCCGCCATTAGGGAACCCGCAACTTGGACGTACACCTCTCGCTGAGGAACGGACACCTTTGCACCCATTTTTAAACTGTGAAAAATAAAACTCCCACTTAGAACTTAAAAGAAGGTGCCGCTTACTCCAACCTCCACCCTCACTTAAAGAAAAACGAAAACGAAAAGCAAAAATGCCCCGACCAGCTAATTCCCCCTACTGCGTCAGGGAGAACTCGCCACCCCGGGACCCTGCCTGAACTAGTTCCCCCGGTACGTTGGGGCGAACTCACCAAAAACCACGGTCCAGGACAGGAACAAAAATCTTCCAGCGAAGTCCTCCGCCGCGGGAACCGGGTCTCCGACGTAGTCTAAAGGCTATTGGCAAAACGAGGGAGATTGTCCGATTCACCCAGGGAGCACCACCGTGCAGAAAACGGCGTGCTCACGCTGGGGCAGTGGCAAGTCCAACGGAGCGATAACTCCTGCTCGAAGAATGCAACCGACGAGCTGGGACTCGCTTCTTCAGGACTCACAGGCAGCTAACCAGTCATCCTGTGAGCCCCACGTTGGGCGCCACTTGACGCGAAGAGTGTCGGTTGCCCAACTGACCGCTGGCTGCCCGGAAGCCAGGCACACGTCCGAGGTGAGTCCCAGATAGGGTGCAGACGCCCCAGGTGACTGCTGGCGAATGTGTGCTCAGGTCCCTGGATGGCACCGGCAGCAGTAGACAATATCGCGGAGACAAAGGAGGCGAGAGGCGTCTCGAGAGTAACGACAGCTTAGCTTTATTGATCCCCCAAGGGACGGAGAGACCAACACGGGCTAGGGCTGTGCTACTCTGAGCACAGAGTAGCGGTGACAGTAACTTTTAAGGGGGGGCGGAGAAAGGGAGGTACATTCGGGAAGACCAATAGGGAAGTGACAAGGGAATGACAGGGTCCAATAACAGAGGCTCAGGGGAGGGTCCGGGGTACATAAACCAATGGGGAAACAGAGATAACAGAACTTTCCAGAGAACTTATGAATATTAAACAGCAGACATGAATATGCATAACCGATGATGTAAAGTGGGGTGACATGGGGAAAACCAATCAGGGACACATGGGGGAGGGAGCAACCGGGGAGAACCAATCAACTTTGACATTCTAACATAACAGACATGGAAATAACTAGAACGGGGGGCGGTGACCCAGCCTGGATGGACATCAGGGGGGCAGGGCCTAGACCTCAGTGCCCTCCTCCGCCACCTCCTCCTGCTCCTCAGGGAGGCTCTCAGTGGCGGGAAAATGCACCCACCTGATGCCCAGATATTCCTCATCCAGCGTCTGCTGGATCACCGCAACAAGTTATGCCCCTCTGTTTTTAGCAAATTCTGCTTATCTCCCTCATTCTCCAACCTGTTTACTTCTTCGCTTGCTTCAAGGACAGCTTGTCCTTGCCAGGACAAATCCAAACCCAGATATGCAGGGTTTTCCCAGCACTGCAGGGCCTCCCTATGCCCTTGCTGTTCTAAAAATTTCTCTACATATGTCTCTGCACCAAAATTCATTGCCAGTGGTCTGCATTTTGAGCTGCTGGTGAGAGGCCTAATGCTCCAGGAAAGGAATTTCTCTGGTAATGCAAAGAAAACTGATCTGACAATGTCACTGGCCTCCACTAAAAGAACAGGGGTGAAGTGGTGGCCGTTCCCATTCAGATTACACCCCCCTGAGCTGTACCTACCAGAGAAGAGCACGTACGTCTGCCCCTCTTTCAGCTGGGCACAAGGCAGATGTGTGATATGTGCAGCTCCTGCAGAAGCAATGTCACCTGTGCAGTGCCAGATTGCTGGGAATAACCATCATGCAAGGGCTAGCATTTATCCCTTGTTAGATGAGCTAGAAATGATTTCTTTTACAGTTTTGCTGGTAGAACAATCATCTATTTAACAAGCTATGACAATAATTTCTGTTCTGATATAGGCTTTCAATTTTATGTAAACTTGGACACTCCATGCATGCTTTCTCTTATGTCATGGGGTGACTTTGTGCTGTTAGTATTAGTATCCCATATCACTGCTCTAGACATGACTCCTGTGTCTTCTGTACCTTTAAATTGTGCTTGAGGGGAAAAAAAAACTGAACTTCACAAGTAATCAGGTTTTCTCAAGGTCTCTCTCGGCATTCTTCAGCGGGAGAAGAGCACTCTTGTGGGGTTTTTTTCCCTTTTTTTCTGGACTTACTTTTCCTAGATTTTTGGATTTTTTTTTTCTTTTTTTTTCTTTTTCCATCTCTCCTGGACTTGTTCATAACCTCAAAACCTCAGAACTCTACCGAAGGACCCTCCACCCACCCGGGGGGGGGCCCCTCCCCCCACACCGAGTCTGCTCCGAGAGAGAGAGAGAGAGAGAGAGGACACCCACCAACGAACTTTTAAATCTTTCAGGTCTTCTCCCCACAGCAGGAGGTTTTAGTATTTAGCATTAGTACTCCTTAACTGTCGTTAAATAAATAGTTATTATTTTCTCTTTCACCTTCCTCCGAGGAATTCTTTCCCGAACCTAGTGGGGGAGGGGTGGCTATAGCCTGCTTTTCTTTGAGGAGACGCTCTCTTTGGACGTTTTCCCTAAATTTGGCCAAAACTACAACATTTAAAAATAATTCTCCAACTCATCCACCTCCTTCTGACACGCTACCTTAGTTTAAATAGGGATGTGCTGCTGTTTGCTGTTGCTGCCTACTCAGCGTAACGCATCATCAGACGGTACTTTCCATCACTAATCATAAGAGCTATTTGGTTTATCATCACAAGAATTGCATTAAGTCTGCTGACCAGCAAAGGCCATTACCCTTGGTTGCACCAGCTGCTGGAACAAATGAAGAGACCATCAGTGTGCATCACACAGCAACTTTGAGAGCTTGCTTTGTCTCCCACCTTTCTCTTCCAGATGTCAGGTGTTAGTGAAATGTGCCAGGGCTTCAAAGTAGTAATCACATCAATTTGAGCAGAGAACAAGCTGTTATAATTCACAGTACTAATGAAAATTATGATGACACCACAACAGAAATACTTGCCAATCTAATCATCTCACACCACCATAAGCACAATGTTATTTAAAGACGGATGTTCTTAGTAGCACATATAAGTTTAGGAACAATTTCTGAAGATGATTAAATACCAAAGCAAAGTGGAGCTGTATGGAAAATTCAGGTCTTGCTTGGAGAGCATGGATTCCTCTAAGCACCAGCATGATTCCCACTGTATTAAAGCAAACAAGTTCAATAAAGCATGATGGAGAAAAAGCTGGGGAAAAGTAATTTTTTGCCACAAAAATGCTGGGGAATCAGTGTTGCTGCCAAGCAGCATTTCTCTAGCAAAAAGATGCAAATGGGGATGCACACTCAGTTTGCTGCCCCTGAATTTCCTCACCTTGGGTCATAAAGTTAAATTATTTGGAGGAGAAAAGGATTAGAGAGGAGTTATGAGGAAGAAGACATGATTCAGGTTTTCTGTGGTGGGTTATCTCAGCATCTGTTCACAGAGAAAAGGGAGGAAATTGTGGGTCTCCTCCATCTCCAGCACAGTCATCACCATGTGCAAAAAATACATGTATTTATCTCATCATTGTTTGGGGGGAGTCTGTAGATGAAAGAATTCACAAAGGTTTATCAAAGGAAAAAAGAGCATAAAATCAAATTAGGTTTAGGGAGCTGTTAGGGCTAGTTTGTGTGATTTCATCTGCTTCAAACTCGATCCACAGCACTGACTCATGAAACAGCATGTCAAACTATAGTAAATTCAAGGAATAGATACTGCATTAAAAAACTGAAGGCAAGCCAAAATTAATGTGAAAGTGGGCAGTCAAAATAAAAAAGAACAAACAGGGAGGCTGATGGGAGGATGGAGGGGGGAAAAAAGGGAATCTGAGGCAAAGAGGTGAGAATTTTGGGAATATGAGATTATGATGGGTTCCACAGAAGTATTCTCATATGTCATTATATATTCTGTACTACCTTATTTAGAGGTATTGTTTCTCAGAAGAGGAATGAGAGCCTCAGGTGAGTGAAGGGAGGAATCTGTTTGGATCAGTTCCTCCTTGGCTTGTAGACCAAGAGAATAATACTTGGCAAGTGTGGTTGCTCGAAGCTTGCCACACAATTAAATATCCAGTTCCTGTGATATACAGAAACACAACATCTCACATCAGATTCAAGGTACTAGTGGTGCATTTCCCAGAAAGGTGGCCCGTGGCCCTGCAGATGGCCTCTGTCAGCCCAGGGCCAGCAGCCTTGCGAGTATCTGGGTAGCTTTGTGCAACTTCCTGGCTTGGTGCTTCCCTGGGATGAACTCACATGGGCTGGGAAAAGGGAGCAGCCATAACTACCTCAAAGGAGGAGATGATGACTGAAGAATTAAAAGAAAAACCATGGAAATCCACAAGATTCAGGCTGGGCTGCTGCTGAGGAAAGGCTCTGAATCTCAGCATTCCGCTCTGGTTGGACTTGGCAGGCTGTGGTTCTCTTTCTACACACTCAGAGCTGCTCACACCCAGTCTGTGTGTGCTGGGGAGAATTTTTTGTCTGATTTCTCAAGGAAATGAGGCATTGGCAACCAGCATAACTTTTTCTCCCCATGCCTGTCCCTGGCCATCCTGTAATGAAGTGTGACAGCATGGACTCATCAGCTGAATTTCATGAGACTATGGGACTACTTGGCCCCGAAGGCACAGCTGGCTTGGTTAACTGCAGAGAGCTCAACTGCCTCAGCTCTGCAGATATTTCTGTAGATCCCTCATATGAAGATGCTCCAACTGTCACTCTACAGTCACAGATCTTTGTTGCTGTTCCCCGTATCCTGGCAACATGTGTGTCATCAACGGAGTAAGAGGGATTTTTGAGTTACCTAGGGTAATGAGAATGACTGCTACTGGTTTTAAGCATAAGCCAGGCCTGCATCCCCCAGTATGCCCTGGTCTAGCACAATGGCAATCGCTCTTCCCAGAGTGTTGCAGTGGGGTATTCCTGCAACCTTCCCAAAGACAGTGGTGCCCGTGAAAAGAAATAGGGAAGGGGTCTTTGCATAGTTGGTTCAGAGATGTTTATTTCCATCCCTGCATGGCTCCAAGCCTGGGCACACAACACTCGTGCACAAAGACTGAAGACTCATGGGAAAACCAACTTAAGTACGGGGTTCTCGGGGCGGGGGGATATTCAAAATGGTCAGTAGGAGAAACAATACCCGGGTACATTAGCATCAGGAGAGGGAAACACTGTGTCCAGGGCATGCTTCCACCCCAGAGTCCATTCTTCCCAGGGGGAGGGGGAGAGCCCCACAGGGAGGGGAACCCCCACACTTCACCCTTTTGTTTTTATTAAGAAAGTTTTTTCTCAAGGGTTTCAAAGCTTAACATTTGAGACAACTGAACAAACACAAAATGACAAGAACAATTTCAAAAGAATACAAGCCACCCTTTGAGTTCCCAATGTCCAAACAGATTATTTCCAGAGCATCCCGGAGCTGGCAGGAGAGAGACGAAGCTCTCTGAGCACACTTCATCAGGAAACTTGAGTCAGGAGAGGGTCTCTTCATATGGGTTGGTTCTTTGCCAGCTGTTAGCAGTGTAATGTGGGAGTGGTGTACCTGTTGGGACTCCAAACAAAGACAGCTAATTCCTTCCCGCCCCCTTTTTATCCCCCCCTAGGTATTGGAGAGGAATTGTGGGGAAACGGAGTTGCATAGCCAGGGTATGGAAAGGCATGGTTTTGGGAGGGAAACCATGGGGGAAGAAATGGGTAAGGAATTCGTGGATACATAAACTGGGGATAATAGGATTGGGACAAACCTACAGGATTAAAAGGGAAAGGTAGGCTGGAGAAAGGGACGTTGTTGAACACTCAAAGGGGTACAACTTAGCCTTTTGTGAGGTGTTGTAGTTGCAGGGGCAGATTTTTTGTTATTGTTATGGTTAGCTGGCTGTTGGAGTGTATGTTGTTTTGAACGACTGTGCTTTAATGCGTATTTGCTGCCTTTTACGGGAACACCACCAGGGCCTGTAACATTTCCTGCTTGCAGGCCTTTTCTTCCTTGTACAATATCAAATTCCCCATCTCCCACACTGCGGAGGTACTTATTGGGGTTATTCTTTATAACTAGAGTTTGATGAATGAACCCATCTTCTTTGCTGTCACTCCTGGTAATAAAACCATGATTTCGCTTCACATTAAACCTCTTCACAGCCCCCAAAACTCCAGCCACGATGACTTTTTCTTTACGGATCTGCGTTTGTGCTGTTTTTGAGCGGCTGCTGCTCTGCCATTCCGATCAGGTCTTTGCAGCTCTGTCGCTGCCGGCTCCACTGCGCTACTACTTTCGCTTTCGGTTTCACTTTCTGCTACAGCTCCCGTTGCCACTCTCACGCCGGGGCGGCTGGGGCTGCCGTTTTTCTTCTTTTCCCACGGCTGCCATTCGCCCGCTCGGTCACTCTGCGGGCGGCTGCATGTGCCGTCGTTTCTCGGCACCGCACCGCTGCCACTTAGCTGCCCAGAGCCGCCGGCTTTCACGTTGCCATAGCAACCACCGTTTTTCTCCGCCAGGAAGGTTTCACATGCTGGCCCACCCACCTGCAGGAACTGTCTCCCCATGGCGCGTAACGTGCTCGGTCCACACGGTCGCGATCGAGTGGCAGAAGGCTCTGAGGTAGGAGCGGAGTCCGCAGCAAGACGCGGGCTGCCAAGTGCCAGTACAGTCACACGATCTGGAGCCTGCCGCATGGTCCCACAGTGGCCATTTTCTGCCGCTGGAGAAAGAAGGGGACCCAACACATGATTTTCAAGGGCTTCCGTGATCATATAATATTCATGGAAATATTCTTCTATCAGCACATGTTTCGATTGAGACATTAACTCTGTCCAAACATCCTCCCAGAAGGTTTTCATAGGAATTAAGTCCCAAGAAACATAGAAAAAGTTTTTAAATAGCTGGTCCAGAAAGTGTATCAGTTCTTTTTTAGTCTGAATAAAGCTAAAATTCATGTATTGCTTTTCAAGGATTTTTTCAAGTTTAAGATAAATTTTCCTCTGTGACTTGGATAGCCATGATTCTTCCCACAGTTCCTCCATAGTCTGAGAGGGAACAGCAGAACAAAGGCAAGGAGAAAGACCCAGGGAATTCTACTCACTGAGTTCCTGTGGATTTTTCAGAATTTTCGCTGTTCCTCTATTCACTGTCTCCAGGATTGATCTCTAGACTTTTGTCCACATTCTCTACCATTTGTTGCAGTCCAGGTTCCTCCTGCAACCTTCCCAAAGACAATGGTGCCTGTGGAAAGAAATAGGGAAGGGGTCTTTGCATAGTTGGTTCAGAGATGTTTACTTCCATCCCAGCATGGCTCCAAGCCTGGGCACACAACACTCGTGCACAAAGACTGAAGACTCATGGGAAAAACCAACTTAAGTACGGGGTTCTCGGGGTGGGGGGATATTCAAAATGGTCAGTAGGAGAAACAATACCCGGGTACATTAGCATCAGGAGAGGGAAACCCCATGTCCAGGGCATGTTTCCACCCCAGGGTCCATTCTTCCCAGGGGGAAGGGGAGAACCCCACAGGGAGGGGAACTCCCACGCCAGAGTCATTCTCAGTCCAATTTATATCATCAAGTAGGAGAAACACATCAAAAAGTAGTGGCTTTCAGTGGCTGCAGACCTGCTCAGCTCTGTGCCCTTCAAGCAGTTTGTGGATACTGAAGAACTTTGTGCACATAGTTATAATTCATGCACATGATAAGTTAAGTGTCCATATTTATAAGACATAAGGGCTCTTTTTATTGCACAACATACTAAAATGTTTACTTTATATGTCTCTCTATTGATCTAGAATCACTGTATTTTCTTTCCTAGGATTTTAAGCGTCTCATTCAGTTGAGGCAAAAATAATGTATTTTTCCTCTGCAAAAGGCATGACATTGCCAGTAAAGTTGTGTTGCTGATGCTAGAGACTCCAAGAAATGTCTGTGTGTGCCTGGAGCCAGCACTCACAAGCCTGGTAAAGAAGCAGTGACAGTATCTAGCTGTGCAGCATTTTCTGAGGTGAGGGTGAATTCCAGCTTCTCACCTAAGTGCCACCTGTCAGATCTGAGACTCAGCCACAGGGACAAACCTACCAGCCTGGACAAAAAATTTTGGAAGAAGAGTTAGTTAAGTATCATTCCATGCACAGGCTGAATTGCTGGACTCCTTTACATGCTGGGAATCTCCCTTCCAGGAAAATCCTAGGATTTAACCAAGAGAGGTGACAGATGTGTTTTGATTTTAAGGAGGATATGAGGGATATGCAAATTGGAGAACTCTTTCAGAAGAGCATCAGATATATGATGGTGCTCTTCAAGTCCTGTCTTGCATCCTAAATGTAAAGGTTTAACAAAAGGTTAACAAAATCCACAGACAGCCATGCTGGGAGTGCTGAATCATTGCATTTTACACAGTCCTTCACACTAGGAAACCTGGATGGTTCCCAAGAGCAAGCAATCTGGACATTAAAATGTGTCTGATCAATAAAGTGAAATGGCTTGAAGAAATTTCAGTTCAGTGCTCTGTAAGTCCTAATTGGCTTTGTGTGTATCAGAGGTGACCTTGCCCTTCACCGCTCTTACAGTGTGTGCAGGGGTGCTCTTGACAGCCCAAAAGACACCAACCACAGGAAAAATCAGCAGTGGCAAGGGTGGCAAGAATGGAAAAGTGCCCCAGTGGCACCTGAGATTTTCATGGGCCAGAAGGCTGTAACATCAACTCTCTCTACATCAGACATGGACTAATACCTATTTGCATCCCTACATGCCACCTTCTTATTTTTTATCAAACTACTAAAATGGGTAGGATAATAAAAAGACAAATATAAGTATTCAAACAGCATGAGCTATTTAACCAGGGAAGTTAAACACAATCCATCCCAACTGGCTTTCTAGTGTCATCCCCAAGATGTAAAAATCATTTTATTTTACTTAAAGAATGCTGAAATCTCCAGAGGAATTGCTCCTCTCTTCTCAGCAACTTATGCCGGCAGAATAAACTTCAGAGGTTTTGCGAAGGTGAGTTAATGGAGACAGCTCAGCAGAGCCCAGGCATCTTCCACAAGTGCTCCAGTCTCCTGTAGCATACACACGTGCCCTTTCATCACTACCATAAGAAAATTAGGGAAATTTGCAGAGCAAAACATATTGTGAGCTCCCACAGAGGGAACTGGAAACTCAGTAGGTTTTAACACTTTGCTTGGCTTCAAAGAGTCAGGTTTGAATGGAATTTCGAGCAATGCCCAGAAGTATCCCCAAAGATATGTTTTAAACCTCTCTGCCACTGGACAAGCCAAAGCTCCCAGGAGGTTTCCCTTCCCTTGCCATGTGGATTCGAGCTGACAAGAGAAGTTGGTTTCTCTAAAAACATGCAGTACTGCCAGGCTTTCTTTCACTGCCATTTTTAGAAGTCTGCATATTTCATTACCTACATTTTGTAACCTGGCACTGACAACTCTCTTTGAGCTAAAATGTAACATTTCTCCCTTGTAATGAGAAAATTGTACCCTCGTCCACTTAAAAATTCTAATAATACAAATCCAAAATGAGTTTTGCATATTTAAACACTTTAAAATAAAACACTTGATGTTAGTGAGGAGCAAACAATGACTCTTTGGAGGGGAGAAGAAGAGAACAGTTCTGCTATTCACACTTCCACTGCTGCAGGAAAAGTGTTTGGGATGTTGAGTGCTGATGACCCATCCCAGGGCCACAGGCGGCCCCATAACCTGGGGGACCCAAATAATTATTATTTTCCACCTATATCTACTCTATGTTTGAGCTACCGCTCTGACTTGCCACAAAAGACATTGCATGATCTGCCAACATCCATCCCAACACAGATACTGGACTGTGCCATGGACTGATCCTGGGGTTTCCAGAGCTGGAAGTGCAAACCAGAGTCCAGATGGACCCATAAAAATGTTGCATCTGGGGGCAGCTAGTAGGATTTCTTAAAAGGCATGGAAATGTGGAGACTTCATTACCACAGGCAGGTCTCCCCAGAGCCACTACAAAGCTCAACCGACCTCAAGGTCACATCTTATTCCCACTGTAAAAGCTGTGCAACCAGAGCCTTCAATCACGCAGTTTTCACAGAGACTCCACAACTTCTGCAGGAAGCAATTGGTGCCAGCCTGAAGGCTTTTATTCAATTTGACAATGCAGTGGTCATAGCTATGAGATTTGCTAAGCCTTGGGAACATGGAATTGTCAACAAAGGGATGGAGATATCTTTTATTTGAAGCCCTCTCTTCCATCCCCTCCAAAAAGTATTCTATACTCTAGCAACATTTCTACAACTCTAGCAACATTTTTGTAACTCTAGCAATAAATTCTTAACCCTCCAAGTGCAAAACTGGAAACTAGTGACAAGCCGTGGTGCCTGGGGTGATGATATGCTACTGTATAATCTCGCAGTGCCATGGTAAATAAGTAGTGTCATTTTCTAGTAATGTTCTTATTGCTTTATCAGAATAAACATTAGAGAATACATCACATTCCTTTGTGTTTCTCAATTCCTGTTAAACTCCCAGCTGCTTCAATGCAGCCTCTGTATGCAGCTTGACTGTGGACTGGTGAGCTGTGACTTTCTGCAGTACAATATTATCACTTCTCAAGTCCTGTTCAACTCCAGCTGTAACTTTTCATGGGCCAAGATGGATGCCATGAGCAAAATCCAGGCTCAGGAAAAAATTATCTCAATTTATCCTGGACAGAAAAAGTAACTGAGGGTACCTTACTGAAAGCAAAATATGCTGCTTGAATGAATTTACAGTAAGTAATAAAATACAGCAGGGAGGGACCATTTATTGTAGGGGAAGAATGTAGTATATGATGTCGGTAATTCCCTTTAAAGCGATGCTATTAAGCAAGTATAAAGGTGATAACCACGTTTTTTAGGCATTAATGTTATAATTGTAAGCCAGTTGGTGCGTAACATCTACCAATATAAAACAGCCACTTTTAATTTCTTCCAGAAAAAGCTATGTATGTTTTATGCCACTTCCAGGACTGGCAGCTCTTACAGCAATGTGAAGGGTGAAGGCGGGCCTGTGGCTCTCATCAAGGCAAAGCACACTATCCCAAGGACCAGGTTATAAACACTAAAAAGACAAATGTCTTACCTAATCCATGGAGGAACCGGTGAGGTCAGACCAGGAATAAAATCAGTCAACACAGAGGCTCATCTTCATCCCAGCACTGCAGAAACCCAACAAGAACTCAGTCACAGACTTTGAAGCCAGCCCTGGCCAGCCAGCAGAATCTTACTGCAAAACCAGAGTATTTTTGCACAGATTAAGAAGGGAATAATTTCACACAATGAGGCATCTGTAGATGTTTCACACACATTAGTTATTTGCAATTTAAAGCTGGTTTTGGAGCCTTGGTTTGACTTTTGGCTCCTCTACCCAAAAAATCACAGTCCAGTTCCTTCTTCATTCCATTTTCCCCGAGTCCTTCCTAGTCCTGGAGGTCACTTGGATCCCTGTTCTTCACATTTCTGCCATGGATTTATGGCTTCTTTTTTTGAATACGTGCACTGGGAATTACACAGAATATTCCTGCACACCACCAGTAGCATTTCCCTGTCACTGCAGGGACGGCATTGCCTGCTGCACACAAATAAGCCACCTCTGAACTCCTGCGATTTCAAAAGCTCTTCTGATACCTGGTCCCATCTATGCAGCTGCAGATCCCAGAGGCAGGTGATTACAGCGAGAACCTCAGCATCTCCTTTGCTTCTTCAAAAGGCTCAGAATAAAGACTAAGTGTGTGCATTTTGAAAACTTAAATCCTAAAAGGAAAAAAACCCAAACCCCCCAAAACCACTAATTATATTACTTTCTACATATCTCATGATCTGCTTGGCAAGCAGACTCAGAGCAGAATTACCCCCTACAAACCCTGGGCAGGGAGCTCTTCCAACACAGGCTTGATCCTTCTGTCTCTGCACAAACAAATGCTGATGTGTTTCAGAGACCTGATGACTTTAATGCATTTAAACCAGTAGCTCCTTTGCCCATCAAGAAGTTGGGCTTTGGCTGTACAGAGCAGAGAGACCCTTCACTCTTCAGGCAAGGCATTCCTGTTGATCCCAGTTTCTGTAAGCACATTATGAATCTTGCTGTTACAGTTATACTCCCCTCATCAAAGCAGAAGCGTCCTTATTAGATTATTTAGAAAAGCCTATAATTACCAGGATCTAACTTACTAGCAAGATGGGCAATTTAAACACCATCTTTGGAGATAATGAAATCGTGCTTACTCTGAGACTGAGGGAACACCAACACCATGGAAACTGTCACCAACAAAAGCCATGATACTGCGGAGACGTGGTTTGCCTGCATGCTGAAAAGGCCCAACACATTCAATCTCTTAAAATGGAAACAAGACAAATATTACTCAGGCTGCATGTGATGCTGACAGAGAACAAAAGTGCAGTTTGTGGGTTGCCACAGCACTTTCCTTTGGCTGCTGCTGCAGCTGTACATGGCTGTGGCATTGACTTCCCAGAGTGTCCCAGAGGCAAAGCAGAACTGATTCACTGGAAACTCCACACATGTTGAAGACAACTGCTCTCTCCAGGCACTTTCCAGAAGTATGTTCATTCTTCAGAGGCCTATTAGAAAAATGGTGAAAAAGGAAAAAACAGTTTGGCCTGTTCTGCCTTTCCTGCCGGTATAAGGTTGTTAACTGGTAATGATGCACACTGAGCAAGATTTGTAATGTTGAGCTCTTTCTGTAGAGTCCCAGGAACAGCAAGCAACTCATCTCTGCTTCCCATAAAGACTGTTTCTTTTCCAACAAGAGAGAAACCTCAGAGGCTACCTACAAAGGAAGGGGCCAGTCTACAGGAACTGTCTGCAGTGCCCCTGTTCAGCAGGACCTCAGAGACAAGTGCCTGCCAACTGCCATCAGCATAGATTCTTCCCTGGCTGAAAAAGTTGCTGGGGTAAGCAGAGGGTTGAAGAAGGTGTATTTAACTTTAGGGCCCTGAGAGCAAGATTTCAAGGGATACTGCAAGACAAGCAGAGGTTTTGGAGGATGCAGGAGCATCCCAGCACTGGTGTAAGGGCAGCCTCTTCTTACAGGGCCCAGGGAGATGTGCTACCCTGTAACACATCCGAACACTTGGAAAAGGCAGCATGAGACGTGAGGAAAGCCTTATTTTCTGGTAACAGAAATACTTCTGCCTCTTAGCTGAGAAGCAGAATGCTGCCCTGTAATTATTCCTGATCTGGAGCACCAGATAGTAGCTACATGCAAACCAGGCTTCTCCATCAGATACTTTAATGAGGAAGTCACTGCATTTTGCATTGAGGGATTTGAGATTTGTACATTAACTGGAGTGGCATGTGTTAGAAGGACATGTGAATTAATGACACTATTTATAACCCATCTCATTATCACACACAGCTTGATGCTTCAGATAGCCACTAATTCTCTTAACAAATTTCTTTTGCTGGAACTAAAACTGCTTTGCTTCAGCTGTGATCAGTTAGAAGAATGCTGCTGTTGTTATTGTTTGTTTTTTAATGTAAACAGCCCTTTTCAAAGGAAGGCTCTATGACTGCATGGTTTAACTCAGCCCCGAGCCCAGGTCTCGGATAGAAGAATATTCATGTTGAGGCTGATAAATGAACAATGAACAAATTACATGTTTGAATCCCTTCCTTTGTTTTATTTTTGATCTCTAATATTAGATTGCTATAATTGTTTTGAAGCTCCTTGTGTGCACGTTACCAATTCATATGTTGCTACAGAAGTGTGAAATTCAACATCTTGTCTCTTAAATGTTAAAAGAAATGTGCCCTTCCTTTTATTTATGTTCTATCCTTTGGAACAAACAAGAAAAGAAACCACCATCTGATAAATATTAAACACTCGGATATGATTCCAGCCTTTTTCCCTCAAAGGCTGTAGCATGGCACTGGCTTTTTGACTCTTAAAGCTGAAAAAGGACACCGAATACTAATCCTGTTTCGATAGAAAACAAGTTAAAAGGCACTTTTTTTGTTGTTGTTGTTCTACGTATCTATTCTTTTATAAGTGTTTTAAGAATCCAGAAACATAAGGGAGAGTTATAAGGAAATCAAATCCTCTTCTTAAACACAGACATCCCAGAGTAAAATCCATTCTTCCTCCTTTTTCCTGCCAAAATAAATCACTATTTGCAAGGTTGGCTGCCTGGGGGCAACCTCTTTGACCTGTCTTCAGTTTCCTCCCACATTTGGAAATGATGGCTTTTGAAGCAAAGAATAGAAAGTATAGGTGCATCTGCTATGGTCTAATTAATGCTTGCCCATGAACCAGGGTGGATTTCTGCTCCTCCTGTGTTTTTTGAGCTGGTACTGACAACCCTTGGAGGACCCTGGTGTCAGTACAGAAAGAGTGTCACCTCCCCATGTTTCTTCAGACCCTCAGGGATGTGCAGAGCACAGCATTTCATCACTCTTTAGATGGATGTCTTCATCTGCCCCTAAGTGAGCAGGAAAAGAGAGAAGAGACCACATCCTGGTGCAGGAAGAGCAGGGCTGAGGGTGAAAGAAGCTTCTGCTCAGCAATGAGTGATGCTTTTTCTGTGCCTGAGAAAATAAACACAGAGGATCAAGTAGCTCTAAATATAAGTGGCAATAATGTGACTGCCCAGGCACCAGAATTGTTTTAGTGATGAGAATGAAAAGGAATCCATTATAACTGACAATAGATAAATAAAGACAATAAAGGTAATTTCCAGAGGTCTGGAGAAGTGGAAGGGGCCGTAATCAGAACAGCACTCTCCACCCTTCTCTTTTCCAATGGGATGAAAGCAGAGCTCCTCACTTGCTGCAACTGCTAAGACAGAGCAGAAAAAGACACCAGGAGGATGAATCCCAACACTGCCCCATGCAAGGAAGATGCCAAATCACCAGTGATGGGGCATGAGCTCCCCCAGTCCCTCTGTGTTCACCAGTCTGCTCAGAGCCAGGCTCAGTCTAAAGGGAAGCACAGGAGAGAGTTCCTGCCTCATGGGTGGGAAAACCTTTGCTGGAAGGTATTTTCAAAGTCTCTCCCAGCAGCCTCAACATGCAGGGGCAGTGCCTAATTTTAGCCTCCATCAGGTGGCAAATCTACTGCCTTGCAGATTATTCTCCACTACTGCTGCACCACTGGGAATCACCTCTGCCAAGCCCTGCCCTGAAACCAGCACAGCTTGGTTACATCTCAGAAGCGTCATTTCCTTCACACACGCCAATTTCCAGACTACTCAGGGCTTAGCAAGAAGAGGGATAAGCATATGATGCATTGCAGGAGGGTAGGAGTTGATTTACATTTCTTCTTCTGGCATGAGATGTGGTTATGCATTTTCCTTTAAATGGTTTGTTCTGTTCCCCCCTTCCAAAATGTATGGTATATCCCTAAGCTGTAACCCTGCTTATCGTCCCTTCCTTGATATTCTAACTGGTTCATGTTATCTAATCCCTCCTACCTTCCGTTCCCATTGGTTCCTGAGATGTGTATCCCTCCTCTACCAGGTTTTTATTGGTTCAGAATAAAACCGCACCCACTTTGAATCTGTCTGAAGGAGTGCTGAGGCTTCGGCTGGCAGTTAATCTTTCTCTCCTTCGCCCCCCTTGTTATGGCGCCAGACTCAATAACTCCATCTAATTTCTACCATCAAGAAGCGATGTTGTGTTTGTCTTGCTGCCGCCTGCTGTCTGCTGATAGAAAGTCCAGAACGTACGACCTGACACCCTGCTGGGTAGGGTGGTAGTAGCAGTCCCATCAGGTGAGAGCTGCAGTTCTCTTTGAAGTGGTTCTGTTGGAGTGGTGATTGACGCTTCTCAATGGTCCAACTGACCGCTGGCTACCCAGAGGCCAGGCAAGCATCTTGCTGAGGCGTCCTGGTCGTGCCACAGCACAGCTGACATGTCTCTGTGCAGCCTTGGCTCCTGCTTGGAGCTGGCAGCAGTCAGCAGCAAAAGTGTTGCGAATGGAGGCGAAGGAGGAGGAAGGGACTCAATGTAGCAGCTAACAGGACTTTAGTCCCTGACCCTGAGACGCCAGGAGAACGTACCACCACAAAAGCTGAGCTACAGAGAGCCCTGAACGACGGTTACAACAGCTTTTAAAGGGGGGCGGAGAGAGGCTGTACAAAGGGTACAATCCAACAGGGGATTGACATGGGGTGACAGGCAACCAATGATAGGGTCTCAGGGGAGGGTTCATTTTAAAGCAACCAATGGGGGTACAAGCTGAACAGAAGATTCTAGCAACTCATAGAATATGCATGAGGGAACATGAATAAACATAAGGGTGACACAATATGGGGTGATCGGGATAACAACCAATGGGGATAACTGGAAGGCGGGAGTAACAGGGGAGAACCAATGGACAACTCAACAGGCTTAAACTGACAAGGAACATACCAGAACAGGGGGAGCCAACCCAGTCTGGAGTGGCACCTGGTGGAGGCATGGCCTACACCTCTGAGCCACCCTCAGGACCGCCTTTAGGTCCGCCCTCAGACCCGCCTTCAGACCCACTGTCCTGGGCAGGGAAATCCACTCATCGGATGCCCTGACTGACAGCCAGCCTGAACTCGGGCTGGGTCACCGCAACAGTGATCTTGTAGAAAAGGTCTGGTCCTCCTCGGAAAGTCCAGTGGTGGTTGTGTAGCTCTTGTCCTCTGGGAACCCAGTAGGTAAGGCTGCTTGTGCTGTTCCAAACCCCAGATTATATCCAGGTGGGAATGCTTGACGCCTTCCCCCTGGGCAGAGCATCTCACAATGGGATGGTGAGTCATGCGGGAAGGCATTGTTGGGCCCATTAACAGAAGATAGTCCGGAGGGAGGAGGCAAGGAACATTGCTATACCTGGTTTCAACAGCTCATGAAGATGGTAATAGAATACACTGTAACCCAGGACAGCCTAGTAATCTTGAAGGCAAAAACTCTCCCATTTTCCTCCAAATCAGGGGTCAAAATTCTGCTGCTGCACCTAAATGCAATGTCACTGAAACTGGAACATTTGTCACTTGGATCTAATTAAACATTGATTAGCTGCTCTGATCCCCAGTGTCCTCAAACACATAAAAGTTGAAATCTCCCTCCAAAGATAGTGCCCAAGCAAAGTGCTGGGTTCTGGAAAGCTGCACTTTCCCCCTCAAGTAATTCTAAGAAGCTACGTTAAAAATGAAGCCCTGAAGCCAGACTTGTCTGCCCCAGGCACCGTACCTGCTCCAGGAACACACAGCAATCCCAGCTGCCAAACTTGGGGCCTAAAGGGATTTTCCTTGGCTCTGAGTGGCCCAAAAAGAGGGGGTATGTTATAAATGAAAGCCAGATTATATTACAACAACAACAACAATTTATTAAATTATCAAAACGTTTCGGCAGAAAAAACAAACGCCACGATCGAAATATTGGCTGTGCTGAGCCCGGGTGTTGACATGGGTGAAACTGCCCTATGTTTGGCGTCTGCAGCACCAA
>VYXC01009768.1:0-12626 GCA_013397175.1 Platysteira castanea
CCACAGCCCCCAGCCCACGGCGTTCGTCCCCCCTCCCCCGGCCCCGCTCAGCACGGAGCGGCCGCTAAGCCTCGTTAAGCCGCTCATTAGGCGGCTCGGTGGCCGCCGTGACGGAGGCGATGTGGCAGCTGGGGGGGCGTCAGCGCGGCCGGGGGGGGGCTGCTGCCATGACAAAGGCTGGGCTGGCCCCGGGTCCCCAGGGCAGTGGGGTCCCCCGGGGGTGAAGTGTCCCCAGGGGTGAAGNGGGGGTGAAGTGTCCCCAGGGGTGAAGGGTCCCCAAGGGTGAAGGGTCCCCAAGGGCACTGGGGTCCCCGAGGGTGAAGGGTCCCCAAGGGCAGTGGGGTCCCCGAGGGTGAAGGGTCCCCCGAGGGTGAAGGGTCCCCATGGGCAGTGGGGTCCCCGGGGGTGAAGTGTCCCCAGGGGTGAAGTGTCCCCAAGGGCAGTGGGGTCCCCAGGGCAGTGGGGCCCCCAAGGGCAGGGGGGGGTGAAGGGTCCCCCGAGGGTGAAGGGTCCCCATGGGCAGTGGGGTCCCCGGGGGTGAAGTGTCCCCAGGGGTGAAGGGTCCCNGGGTGAAGGGTCCCCAAGGGCACTGGTGTCCCCGAGGATGAAGGGTCCCCCGAAGGTGGAGGGTCCCCAGGGCAGTGGGGTCTTTGGGGTTTTCTCTTTTCTGTCCTGGCCCAGTCGATGATGTCCTGTCCCTGTTCCCACAAGCAGCAGCCTCCCCTTGTCCCCTCTCAGCATTCCCGGCACGGATGGTGTCACCTGAAGCGTCCCTGCCCCCCTGGCACCATCCCAAAGCTCCCTGAGTGCCCAGCAAACCCCAAAGGGTCGGTGCCAGCCCTCTCAGCGCGGGAGGTCCCTGCTCAGCACCCACAAATGGGGCTGGGGGGCCACCAGCTGCAAGGGGGATTGATGGGAGCCAGAATTCCCCGTGTCCCCAATCCCGGGGGGATCCAGCCCCTCCCCGCACTGGGAACAGCAGCTGAGGAACCCCCACCCCTCTCGGCCCCACTAACGAGGGGGTCCCAGCCTTCCCCGTGACCCCACAGGAGCAGCTTCCCGCTCTCACAGCCCCAATCCCGTGGGGACACCGAGGCTTTGCAGGGAGCAGGATCTGTTTTGGGGCGCTCAGCTCCCATGGGAGATGGGTCCGGCTCCCCCAGGGAGGGAAAACACCCCTGGCAGCGGGGGGATCGCACGCTGGTTACGAAACAGCGAGGTTTTGGGGGCGGGCGGCTGCCTGCGCCTGCTCCGCGCACCACAAAGGCACGCGAACCCTGCCGGGAGCGGCCCCCCGCCTCATCCCACATCCTCACACCTTCTCCCACACCCGTCCTCCCTCTCGGCTCGGGATTCACGTGGCGAGAGCAGCAGCAGGAGCGGCTTTGGGGACGGGCAGGAGCCGCCGCCGCCGCCCACCCCGCGCGTGGGGGAACACGAGCCCCGCCGCGGGTCCCCGCTCGCTGTGCGCTCCCTGAGGGTCCCCTCCTGCCGCTCCCACCGGGAAAATCAGCCCGGGGAGGTCCGCAGGGCTTCCCTCCGTGCCAGGGGGGCAGCTCGTGGTTGTCACCCCCGTCCTGGCGCTCGGTGTCACCTTCTGCAAGCATGACAGGGATGCCCAGGGCCCCGGGAGCTGCGGCAGAGATGGGGCTCTGCTAATTAGCTGGGATGCTCGTTAGGGCAGGAACCTGGCCAGCACCGGGTGAGACACCAGAGCTGTGAGCCCAGCTCATCAAAACCCTGGTTTGGGGTCAAGGGATCTCAAATCCCACCCCATTCCATGGGCAGGGACACTTCCCTCCATCCCAACTCGCTCCAGCCTGGCCTGGGACACTTTCAGGCATCCAGGGGCAGCCATGGATTCTCTGGGAATTCCATCCCAGCCCCTCCCAGCCAAGAATTCCTTCCCAAATCCAGCATCACTCCAGCCAAGTGCAAACCCCCAACACCCCCAAATGTTGGCAAAGTTGTCCCCAGGCGAGGAAATTTTGCTCCTGGATGAAGCAGCACCTGAGGAAGAGGAGGATGGATCAGGGAGAGGCTCGGGGGGTCCCTTGTGAATGATTTTATTTCCACTGCTGCGGGGAGTGGGAGTGAAAATCCCATGAAGTTGCTGGGTGGGGAGGCGCACGTGGCTCTAGGGATATCTGTACATTCTAGCAGTCTATGTACACATCATATAAATACATCCCGGGGGTTCCGTCCGGGTTCAGGGCTGGATCCTGTCCCCCCCAACTGCAGGGAGAGCCAGAAAGGAGATTTTATCATCAGGGAAAACCTCCTTAATTAGCAGAAGGTTTTAATTAATGGGAAAAAGGGGGAGCATCCCTGTGTCACCCGCAGGGAGAAGGACACGGTGCCCGTCCGTGGCCACCCTGGGAAGGGGCAGTTCTGCTGGCTGGACACAAAGGAGCTTTCTTTGGTTTATTTAATGCTCGCTGCAGTCGGATTTTGATTTTTTTTTTTCCTTTTTTCTCCCTCTAATGCTCGGCCTTTAAATCCAAATCCTGAGACTCGGGATGAAAAGAAGAGAATAATCCCCCCTAAACCCGGACACCCTATAAATGCAGGTACAGCTATCGAAGGGGGAAGCGATACATGTGAGGACGGGGAAAGAGAAGGGATAAAAATAGCTCTTCCAAAGGGTAATTCTTCCCTTTTCTTCTCCCTGCCTTTTATTTCTAATAAAAAAAGGCAAGACCCGGTCATGTGGGATTGGCTCCGGAGAGAAACTGAGCCATGGACGTGGCCCTGAATCCTCAGAGCTCAGAGGGAAGGATGCAGGATTTTGGGATGGGGCTGTCAGCCCGTGGGTGTGCCCTTGATCCCAGATTTTATAGGGAAGAGTGCAGGATGCTGGGATGGGCTGTGGCCTTGTGGATCTGGCCCTTGATCCCAGATTTTGGAGGGAAGGATGCAGGATTTTGGGATGGGGCTGTGACCCCATGGATGTGGCCCCTGATCCCAGATTTTGGAGGGAAGGATGCAGGATTTTGGGATGGGGCTGTGACCCCGTGGGTGTGGCCCTGCATCCAAAGGTTTTACAGGGAAGGATTCAGGATGCTGGGATGGGGCTGTGACCCCACGGATGTGGGTTCAGGATGCTGGGATGGGGCTGTGACCCCACAGATGTGGGTTCAGGATGCTGGGATGGGGCTGTGACCCCACGGATGTGGGTTCAGGATGCTGGGATGGGGCTGTGACCCCACGGATGTGGGTTCAGGATGCTGGGATGGGGCTGTGACCCCACGGATGTGGGTTCAGGATGCTGGGACGGGGCTGTGACCCCACAGATGTGGGTTCAGGATGCTGGGATGGGGCTGTGACCCCACGGATGTGGGTTCAGGATGCTGGGACGGGGCTGTGATCCCCGGGCAGGACCCAGGGGCTGTGACCCTCCCTGCTCCATCCCGGCACACCCACAGCTCCGGGAGGGATTTACATCCTCCTCCTCCAGCAAAACGTGGAGCCAAAGCCCTCCAGAAGGGCCCAGGTGACAGCAGCGTGTCCCCATCCCCTGGGGTGACGCTCTGGCCGTTCCCAGACCCACCCTCCTCATTCCCAGATCCATCCTCCAGATCCATCCTCCCTCCGCTTCCACGGATCCCACCCGCGGGGCACCGCCCATCCCCGCTCCCCAATCCACCGGGAATCGTCCCCAGGGACACCCCCAGGAGCAGGGGCACGCCCCGAGCCCAGCGGCTCCCTCCGGACGGGATCCAAGCCCCCGGAACTCGGCTGGGTGGGGACGGGAGAGACGGAGCCGGCTCCGGGCTCAGCCTGGGGGACAAGGACAGGCGGCTGTGACCTGCGGTGGCAGCTGGGACACGGCGCTGTCCTGCAGAGAGCGGTCCCCGAGGAGCCACGAGTGTCCCTGCAGGGGTGGGGAGAGGGAACGGGGAGAGGGATGGAGGCGGGGAGTGAGCGCGGGGAGAGGGAGGAGAGAGGGTCCCGCGTGTCCAGCGCCGCCGGGGGGGAAACGTCCGAGCAAAGCCGGGCCTGGGAGAGGCAGGGCTGGGCTTAAAACACCACGGACTGCAGGAGGCGGAAACACAGCATCAGGTCCAGCGGGATCGGGGGCTTCAGGAGGTTCCCGTCCAGCCGCAGGTAGCGGAGCCGGGGGACACTGTCCAGGTCGGAGGGCGAGAAATCCTGGATGGACACCAGCGAGGTGGGGCAGATCTGCGTCCCGTTGATTTCTGCGGAGAGGAGAGGAAGGGCGGGATGCCGGTTAGGGAAAAGGGAATGTGGAGAGGGATTCTTGAGCCCGCGCTGCTGTTGAACCCCGAATTTGGGGTTGTTTTGCTGCCAAAAGGGACGATCCCAGCCTGTTCCCGAAGCCCCAGCGAGAGGAAATATCTGGCTTTTGATCAGGAGCGAAGTAGGTCACGTTCCTCCGGATTCCGGAGAGAAAAGGGATCATTCCCGCTCCCGGAACCTGCCGAGCCAGCCCCCAGCTTCCCAAAAAAACATCAAGGAATCCCGCTCCAGCCCCGTCACGCCGGAGATAACGTCAGCGCCCGGCTCGTTGCTCGCCTCTGGAATTCCACGTGGCCCTGCCCAGCCGGGGCCTGTGTTATGGAAAATAAATCCTGGGATTCTGATGTCAGCACCCGGCGCCAGGGATGGAAACCGTCTGAAAGCTGGGGAAAACAGGCGAGGAAAAGCTGGGTCAGGGCGTGCGCAGGATTTCTCTCCATGGGAAAGGCCGGCAGGATCTGGGTGCTGGGGATGTGGGAAGCCAGCAGGAGTCACCACCTGCATCCCAAGGTCCCCTCCCGGCTCAAATTTGATGGTGTTTGATTAAAATTCAGATTAACAAGGGTTGGAGCCAGATGTGATCGCAGCAGGGTCCTGGAGTTTTAACAGCGGAAACATCTGGGGAGACCGGGAATCGTGGAATTCTGGAAGGGTTTGGGTTGGAAGGGATGGTAAAGATCACCCAGTGCCACCCCTGCCGTGGGCAGGGACACCTTCCACCATCCCAGGGTGCTCCAGCCTGGCCTTGGACACTCCCAGGGATGGGGCAGCCACGGATTCTCTGGGAATTCCATCCCAGCCCCTCACCTCTCTGCCAGAGCAGAATTCCTTCCCAATATCCCACCCATCCCTGCTCTCTGGCAGTGGGAAGCCATTCCCTGTGTCCTGTCCCTCCATCCCTCATCCCAAATCCCTCTCCAGCTCTCCTGGAGCCACTTCAGGCGCTGGAAATGCAGCGGGATTCCATCTCCTCCTCTGTGCTCACTGTTTCCACTCATCCCAGCCTCCTCTCCCATGGAATTGCAGCTGGGTTTCCCTGGAATGGCCCTGGCTGCTCTGCCTCCATGGCCGCCTCGTTCTCCCCGTTCCTTCCCCACACGGCTCCACTCAGGAGCAGAGCTGGGACATCTCCTCACCATCCCAATCCATGTATTTGGCATCTGTTCCTAAAATATGCACCCAGACGCTTCTGAACTATCCCGATTTTTGCCAGGGAAGGAGCCCTTCCCAGGGCAGGTGGCCCCGAAGAAGACAACCAGGAGAAATCCTGCAGCACTGGGAGGGATTTCACTCCTCCCCTCCCACCCAGATCCTCCCTCCACCCTTGTAGCTCCCACCTCACCCCACCACCGCACCCCCCTTTGAAGGGACCACCACCAGGTGAGAAACGGCCTTTCCAAGGTTTTTCTCCCCAAAAACTGCCCCGGAGACCCCCGCCGAGCAGCGGGACTCACTCTCGATGGAGTTGTTGTTCAGGTAGAGGTGCTCCAGCTTGGCGCTGATGAAGGGCACGTTGGTGAGCTTGTTGTGGGCCAGGTGCAGCACCAGCAGGTTGGTGAGGTTGAAGGAATTTTTGGGCAGCCCCTTATCCGAGATCTGGTTGTAGTTGAGCCGGATGAAAGCCAGGTTGGGAAACTCCTTGAAATAATCGCTGGGGATGTCCTCGATGTTGTTCCTGTCCAGGAAGAGCTGGTGGATGGCGCTGGGCACGCCGGGGGGCATCTTCCGCAGGATGTTGTGGGCCAGGTTGAGCTGCATGAGGTTCTTGAGCCCCTTGAAGGTGTTCTTGTTGAAGACGCCGTCGCTCAGCTTGTTGTGGTGCAGGTCCAGCAGCACCAGGTTCTCCAGCTTGTTGAAGACGCCGGCGGGGATCTTGGAGATCTGATTCCTGCTGAGCCGCAGCTGCTCCAGGTTGGGCGGCAGGAAGGCGGGCACCTCCTTCAGCTGGTTCCTCTCCATGTAGAGGAAGATGAGGTTTTCCAGCTTCTCCAGCACCCTCCTGTCCACCTTGCGGATGCGGTTGTTGTCCAGGTTGACCCACTTGAGGCCGGTGGCGTTGCGGAAGGACTCCTCGGGCAGGTCGGCGATGAAGTTGTTCTGCAGGTACAGGTAGTGGATGCGGGGCGGGATCACGGGCACCGTGCGCAGGTTGCGGCTGTCGCAGTACAGCGCCGACGGGAAGTCCGGCGGGCAGTAGCATTCCCGGGGGCAGTCGGGGAACACGGACGGAGGGCCCGGAGGGAGGGGAGGAGGCAGCTCCGTGGGCTCCGCGGGCTCCTCGAAGGGCGCGGGCGGCCGGGTGGGTCTGCGGGGGGGTTTGCGCCGCTGCCCGCTGGCCGCCGGCACCAGCGCGAGCACGAGGGGGAGAAGCAACGCCAGGGCCACCTTCATGGTCCAGGAGTTTTCCTGAAGGGAGGCAAGGAGAGGGGAGTTGGGAAGGGGCCTTGGGGAGTTGAGGAATTGTCGCCTCCCTCGTCCCTGCCGCCTGCCTTCCGCTCTCCTTCCCTTTGGAAGGCGTCTTCAAGTCCAAGCCCGCTCCAGGGAAGGAGTTGCTGAGGTGCCTATCCCTGGCTCACTATTATCCATGGAATTCCTCTCCCTGGCTCGTTGTTATCCATGGGATTCTTCTCCCTCTCTCACCATTATCCGGGGAATCCCCCTGGCTCACCAACATCTGTGGGATCCCTGGGATTCTTCTCCCTCCCTCACCATTATCCATGAGATTCCTCTCTCATTCACCATTATCCATGGGGTTCCTCTCTCTTCCCTGGTGTTATCCATGGGATCCCTCTCCCTGCCTCACCATTATCCATGGGGAATGTTGTTTTTGTTTTAATTTGGGGTTTTATTTCATTTTCCCACCCCGCAGCACCCAGGGCCTCCCCGGAGAACACTTCCATCCTCTCTTCCCAAAAGATGGATCAGCCCTTTTGGACACCTCGATGGACTGGGCTTCACTTGGCACTCGGGCCAGCAAATAAATGATTCCACAGGAAATTGGCTGTGGAAAAACATCGGGAATCCGGGAGTGGCTAATGGGGCAGGAGAGATGGCTGGCCCCAGGAGGAGGAGCAGCCCCTGGGATGAGAAGGGCATCCCAAAGTTGGAACTCCAGAGGGGTTGGGATCTACAGCTCCCCATGCCGCCCACAGAACCCGTCCAGCCCCTCCAGTCCCACTGAATATTTGGGAAGAGACACGCTGGGAGATTGGGAGGGATCAGGCAAGGTCTGTGTGCCCCAGACCAGGGGGTTTCTCCTGGACACCATCCCTGGACACCTCTCCCTCTTCTCGGGGTCCTTATCCTCCTGTCCCATCCCTGCTCCTGCCTGGAACAGCAGCTCCTTGATCATCCTCGATCACCCTGCCTGGATTTTCTGGGAATTCTCCAGCTGCTGCCCCGGGAGATGGAGGGATCCAGCAGAGGATCTCCCCGTGCAGGAGGTGTTTGGGTGCTCCCACATTCCCCAGCTGGAGCGGGCCGGGGTGGGGCTGGGATTCCTGGGCACAGACCTCGGGGGGCTCGCCGGGCTCTTCCCAGAGGGATTCCTCATCCCAGCGGGATCAGAGCCGAGCTGGGTGCAGGGCAAGGCGGAGGGAGGGTGGGAAGGAGCACAGAGACAGAGGAGAGGGAGGAAAACGAGGAAAACCAGAGGGAAAAAGGGGAAAGTGCTGCTGGGATGGGAGAAGCCTTTGGTGCTGCTGGTGCCGATTTTGGAGGGAAATCAGAACTTCCAGCTCTTCCATCCAGCACAGAAAAGTGGGATTTGCTGCCCATCTTCCCTCTCCAGCCCATTTCCAGCTCTTCTCACACCTGGAACCCCCAATTTCCATCATCCCTGGAGGGGGAAAAGCCCCCACCCAACCCGAGAGCTGCAGGGACGGGGCCACACCAACCCCCTGCTGCTTCCCGGCGGGATCTCCATCCCACCCGGGATGGACCACCCACTTCCAGGGCCACCTCTGCCAGCCCAGCTCCCTTTGAAAGGATCCCACGCTTCCCTGGGGCTCCGAGGAACCGACTTTCTCCAGGAAAAGATCCCGTTCTCCCCCCTCTGCAGGCCCAGCCTGCTCCTCCCGGCTCCCATCTGGCTCTGGTTAACCCCGCACGCCTCCCGAGCCGGCTGCTTTCCATCAGGGCTCTGGCATCTCGCTGGGGGAAGGGAGGAGCAGGGAAGGAGCCAGCGGAGCCCAAAGCTGCCGGATCCTGAGCCCAGCAGAGCTGTGGCGGGTCCTGGCTGGGGATGGATGCACTCCCGTCCCTGTATCCCGGATTTGGTGTCCGGAGAATGGGAAAATCCGTGCCAGGGATTTGTTTGTGCAGCGCCCTTCCCACTCCTCCAGCGTCCCATTCCATCAGCATCCCGCTCCTTCCCCAGCCACAGCACATGGATCTCGCTCCACGTTGTCCCACAGCTTTCCGTGGGGTCCCAGAGCTTTCCACGGGGTTTTTCCTCTGCTCCAGAACCTGGATTTTAACCCCCACAAACTCCCGAGGGAGCGGCGGGGACTGAGGGCTGAGCTTGGCCCGTGTGGAGGGGAGGAAGCAGCTGGGACGTGATGCTCCAGCTGGGAGCTGATATTCCATCCAGGACACAATATTCCATCCAGGACACGATATTCCATCCAGGACACAATATTCCAACTGGGACACGCTGTGATCCAGGTGTTGGATCCACTCAGGCCACCCAGCAGTGTCCCAGCAGGGTGAGGGGGACAGGGCAGCGCTGTCACCCCAGGAGCTGCCCGAGCCTGCCCCGTCCCCTCCACACGAGGCTTTGACATCCCAGATGTTCGGGGACTCGGCACAGAGCAGGAACAGCTGCTGGAGCCAGGAATCCCGGCTGGAGAGCGGCAGCATCCTGTGGGATTTTGTCAGCACAGCCGGGAAGTGGCGGGAGGCAGACGCGGCCCCTTTTATCCACCCCACGTCCTGGCGGGGACTGTCCCAGCCCCGTGGTGCTGCCACCGCCCTCCTCTGATCCCTGTCCCCACCCTCCTCTGATCCCTGTCCCCAGCCTTCTCTGATCCCTGTCCCCAGCCTGCCTGCAGAAAGCAGGACCCACCTCCAAGCAAACTGCAGGAAACCAGTGACTTTCCCAAAAAACCAGGGGTGCAACGAGCCCCAGGCCACCACAGGCATCACAATGGCCTCCAACCCCTGGAAGATTCCAAGCCAGCTCTCCCTGGAGCTCAAAAAGCTGGAAGTCTGTTCTCCATCCAGTTGGATTTACTGGTGGGATTGCCAGCAGCCAAATTCCCAAATCCCAGCTCCTGATCCGACCGGAGCCCCAGCACAGCCCCTGCCCCACCAACCTCCCCTCCTGCTCCCGACGGGGCAGCTCCGATTCCAGCTGCCCACAAGGAATCCGAGCCACTGGAATAAAGTTAAGTCATGGAGCAATGCAGGAATTCAGGAAACCGACAGCCTGGCGAGGAAAAAAGCCTCAATTCATGGATAAAACCAGTCCTGACACCTCCCGAGCCGCCGAGCTTGGCCTGGCTGCAAGGCCGAGGCACCCAGCAGATCCCGGGGTTTTTCCCAGAAGGAGGCAGCTGCTTCCTCAGCCACCTCCCTTACAATAGACAAAAAAAAACCCCGGAGCAACAGCTGGAAATTCCAGCCCCGAACGCCACCGGGGTTTTGCTTTCCACATAGTTTCTCTTGCCTGCATCCCAGTAACCCCCAGCTCCCAGCGGCGCCGGCTGCCAGCCCCGGGATGGGCGCCAAGGGCAGGGAGAAGCCACCACCCCAGGGCGAGAGGGAACCGCGCAAAGGTCACCGGGCGGGATTTGTCACCCGCACAGCTCCGCGCGCTGTCCCTCGGGTGCCTCCTGCAGAGCGAGGGGAGCAGAGAGCAGCTGGATCCCGGTATTTGTCCAAGATCTGCTCCCGCGGGGGGATAAAGGGAATTTTAACTCTGGGAGAGGCAGGAAAAGCCTGGATGGCTGGAGCAGGGCGCCTTTCCAGCTCGTTGTTAGCTGCTCTCACACCTTCCCCCAATTCCCATCATTCCTGCTGGGGGAAAAGCCCCCTCCCAGCCTGGGAACGGGAATGTTGGAGGAGAACAAGGAGAGCGAGATAAAAATAACCACAAGGATCCGGCAAAGCTCCTTCCTTGGCTTCCTTCGCGTCCAGCGCCGCTCGTGGCTCTGCGAGAGCCTGGCCCAACAGGGAGTGAGTTATCCAGCGGCTCTGGAGCGCTGGGAATCGTGGAAAAGGGGGCGAGCAGCCGGGCTGTCACCCAGGCGTCGCCGGGGTCCCCTGGGAGGCACAGCCCTGATGCAAGACCCCCGCTGTTGTCGCCCTTTCCCAGCCCTTTCCCAGCGAGCAGCAGGCTCAGTCCCGCCACATTCCCACCGGGAAGGCGCTGTGTCCCTGCGGGGATGGGTGACACCCTCCAGGGCTCTCGGTCCCGCCGGGAAGGCGCTGTGTCCCTGCGGGGATGGGTGACACCCTCCAGGGCTCTCGGTCCCACCGGGAAGGCGCTGTGTCCCTGCGGGGATGGGTGACACCCTCCAGGGCTCTCTGTCCCTCCGGGAAGGCGCTGTGTCCCCGCGGGGATGGGTGACACCCTCCAGGGCTCTCTGTCCCGCCGGGAAGGCGCTGTGTCCCCGCGGGGATGGGTGACACCAGCCGGGCTCAGCCAGGACACGGCGACAACTGCGCGGGGCTCCCGCGTGCCGGGAGCGATCCCGCAGTCCCCGGGATCCTTCCCAAAGGCTCATCCCGGTCCTCTGCTCCCTCCTCCCGCAGCAGCGCCCGTGGGAAGGCGGCCCTGGCAGGGAGCGCCTTCCCGCTGCCTTCTCCCTGTCAGCAATTCCTCCCTCCCTGCGTGTCCCGACCCTTCCCAGCGCCGCTCCCGGCTCGGATCTCGCTGCCACACGCAGCGGGAATGGCTGGACAGGGACGAAAGCGAATCCCGGCAGGAGCCGCTGCCAAAGCGCCGCCGGCCCGGACCCCACACGCGCCCCGCTCCCCCCCCAGCAGCCGCCTCGCCCCACTCCGCTTTTCCCTCAGGGTGGGAAGCGGCTCCGACGCCTCATTCCCTCCTCTCCAGCCTCTTCCAAGGGCAGAGGAAACCTCCCACGGCTGCGCTTTTATCTCTTCCCGGCTGGAAGCGCTGATCCCTCATTCCCCCGGGAGCGGTGACACCATTCCCACATTCCCGCACTCCCGCAGTCCCGCAGTGCCGGGAATGGGCGCTGCGCTTCCCGGGGGGCAGCTCTGGGATTCTGCGGGGCCACACGAGGCAGGGCCGGGATCGCGGGATCCCAGGGAAGTTTCCAACCCCTCACGTGCCGCGCACTTCGCCCGCAGCGCCGGGGGGATGAATTCCCATGTTTCGCTTTTCCCTAAACCTCTCCAGCCGGCGGGGAAGGGCAGGTTTGGGATGAGTCTCTTCCAAGCAACCAAACCCCTTTTCCCAGGATTTCGGCGATGGTTTCCCGCTGGTTCCTCCCATCGTCTCCTGGCGGAGCGGGGACAAAGAGCGGGCTCCAAACGGGACCCCCACTTTGGGGGGCGCGGGGAGGGGGCTGCACCTCCCCGCCCACCTGGAGCTGAGCAGGCTCCGGGAAGGAAAAGTGGGATTGCATTCCCTGGGAGTGCTCGGTGCGATCCGGGAAGCAAAGAAAGTCTTGACCAGCTGCATTTTGGGCAGAAAAGCAGCCTGCTGGAAGTGGCCCTGAAGCTGTCGGGCTGCTCGCTCCCACCTCGCTCTGGTCCCCTCCGAAATTTCCTGTTCCCAGTCCGGCACGGGGAGGCGGGAGCAGCTCCCCAGAGCCCCCCAAACCCCGTCTGGCTCCTCAGCCTCTGCCCCAGGCAGGACACGGTGCCCCGATGTCCCCGGAGGTGACATTTCTGGTGACATTCCCGGCTCCGGAGGGGTCCCTGCCCCTCTCAGCCTCTCCCTTTCCTTGCTTGTTTTCCCTCCTGCGTCCCAAGGCTGGGGATTGCCCTGGGCACGGCTCGGGCTGTGCAGCCCCCAGGGCTCCCCCAGCTCTGGCCCCCGACACCCCCAGTTTGGGCTTTGCAGCCCCCCCGACCCTCCCAGTTTGGCTGCAGAGCCAAACGTGCTGGGGTTTGGGGTGCGGGGCAGCACAGATGGCGTGGGGGACACACAAAGGGTCCCCCAAAAAACCGCCTGGCACTGCGGGACTTCCCTGTGACCCCACAGCCCCCAAATCCCCCCCTTCTCCACCCCACACCGAGAGAAACTCCTGCAACCAGAGCAGAGCGAGAGAACAAAGACTCCACAGCGCTGCAGGACAGAAGAACCAAGAGGAGAGGGGGGAAAAGAGGGAGAGCAGATGTTTTTGGGATGGAAGGGAGGCTGGAGAGGGCAGGAGAGCGGTGGCGTCCTG
>VYXC01009770.1:0-13291 GCA_013397175.1 Platysteira castanea
GGCACAACCCCAGACTCAGTCAGGACTTGTTAGGCATGAGCAGAGTCTTGCCCTCTCCTAAAGTGCCATTTTCAGGTTTATTTTCACCAGGGGATGGCACAGCTCTCACCACCCTGGGCAGCTGGATCTGGAGTGGCTCCTTTGGCAGGCTGGAAACCCCTCGGACAGAAAACAGGGAGAGGCTGGATTGTGCCCTGCCGTGGGCCGGAGGCTGCTGCTGGTGTTACGGTGGCAGCGAGCACCACAGGCTCCCCCAGGGTGTGGATTTGCTGTTCTGGGGCCAGGCACCATCTAGAGGAGACAAAAGCAGCCACTTTCCCTCAGGCAGTGGCTGGCAGACACTGAATGTGCTGGCATTGTCACCCACGGCCTTCTGCCAGGACGGTCAGACTCCCTGAGGTGAAATGCAGGTTTTCTACTTTATGAACCAACCAGTGCTTGTTATTTTTTTACCTTCTAGAACCAAAAACTTGGAAAATCAAGTTGTGATCTGTCTGCCTCTGTTACCTCCGCCAGCAACAGGAAGGCCATCAGAATATCCTCCCTCCTTTTGCAGGACATACAAACACAGTATTTCTAGAAACTTACCATGTAACCATAAAAAATAACACGGAACGGGAGGCAGGGATTCTCTCTGTAAAGTCTCCAGAGACTTGAGCAGTATTCTCTGAGTTTTCAAATGTATACAAGGCTTTATCACAGAAAACATTCCTAAATATTTGGTTTTTGAAGCACTCCAAAGTGGCCAGGTACGGCTTTGGGGTGGGCGCAGCAGCCCCACAGCCACTGCACCATAAAGAACTGCCAAACTGGGAGGCTGTGGTTGCAAATGGCAGCACTGAGCCCGGGACTGGTCCGGAGCCAGGCAGCCCAGCAGGATTCCCCCGAAGGGGCAGGAACACGAGCAGCAGCCAGGACGGCGTGCAGGAGGGGAGGGAGCCGAGGGCTGTGGGGTGCGTGGTGCCCGCGTGCCCCGCGCTGCCGTGCCAGGAGCCAGCCGTGCCCAGGGAGCCCCGGTTACCTCGGAGAGGCCCTCGCACTGCACGTGGGCCTGGATCCACTCCAGCCTGTCCGAGTTCTCCTTCTCCCGCACGCCCTCGTTCACCTGCGAGCACAGCTCCTCCGCCTTCTCCAGGGCGTGCTTCAGGTGGCTGTGGTCGGGGTGGTTCTCGGGGGTGTTCTCGATGATCTGCACACAGAGAAACCCAGCGCCGGGCTTCTGTCACTGCAGCTCAGCTGTGCCCGCTCCCCCAGCCCCGTGCTCCCATCCCGGGGCTGTGTTCCCAGCAGAAGCAGCCACGGTGCCCCACATCCATTCCCCCCGTGAGAAAGGGGAGCCGAGGGCTGTGTGGGAACAGCTGCACTGCAGGGCTGCCTGCACAGCCTTGGTGCCAGGGCACTGCTGGCTGCTCCGACAGGAGCACACGCGCTGCAGCCAAACACAGCAGCACAGCCACGACTGCTGAAGGAATCCCTTAAACGCCCACATCCCGTTCATAATTCCCTGTGAAAGCCTTGGGCCAAGTTCCGTGGTGTGATTTGGGATTGGGAAGTGTCAAGCAACAAATGGAAGTTAGGGAAGGGCTGGAGGCTCTCCAGCACCATCAGCTGCCCGGGGGAACCTGCAGCAACCCAGGCCCAGCGTCACCTCCCAGCCTGTGGGGAGGGAATGGCACAGGGGGCAAAGCCAAATGCGAGCACAAGGTTGACTTGTTGCTCCTGTTCTCTGAATTTTAAGCTTTCATTCAGCACTCTCTGCCTTCTGGTTCTTTGGGTGCAAGTTTCACCTCCTTTTTTTAATAGAAACACCAAGCTGTTTTGCTAAAGCCCAAGGAATTATCCCTTTTTCTATACTGGAATCAAGTATTAAAGGACACCCCACATTCCCCAGCACATCAGAAATCTCACAGTGACAAAGCCTGACACAAATAAGGAGACAACCCTGTAATTAAGGTATAAGCAAAGCAGCACCAAACCCATCCCGTGTGCGAAGGAACGTACATTTTTAATTATTAGTGGGTATCTGGTTACCCGTTGCATAGGCTTTAGTAGAAAACTTGATAGTGGCATTCCTTTACAGCGAGGATCCATTGCTAACCTCTGAAAGATTAGAGAGGTAAAATCTGGTTAGTCAGGTGGTTTAAACCCTGAAAAACGAGCTCCTCCAAGAAAGGAAAAGGGAAGGCAATAAATGAGCACCAAGCCTCAGCTAAAGCTGCTCTGAGATCACAGCAGCAGAGGGAGAATTCCTTGTGGTTTTCACAACGCTTGTTCACCTGCCTTGTCTGGACAAGAATCCCAGGGCTGGAAGAGCCCTTCAGGACCACCCAGGGCCACCCCAGCAGCACCAGCACCACCCCAAACCCTGTCCCCAAGGGCCACATCCAGACTCCTCCTGAGCACTCCCACACACAGGGACTCCAAACCTCCCTGGGCACCTCATCCCAAGGCCTCACCACTCTGGCAGGGAAAAATATTTTCTAATCTCAAACCTGAGCCTCCCCTGGCCCAGCCTGAGGCCGTTCCCTCTGCTCCTGTCCCTGTTCCCTGGCAGCAGAGCCCGACCCCCCCTCACTGCCCCTCCTGTCAGGGACTTGTGCAGAGCCACCAGGGCCCCCCTGAGCCTCCTTTTCTCCAGGCTGAGCCCCTTCCCCAGCTCCCTCAGCCCCTCCTGGGGCTCCAGCCCCTTCCCAGCTCCCTTCCCTGCCCTGGACACGCTCCAGCCCCTCCAGGTCCTTTTTCAAGTGAGTGGCTGAGAAGTGGGCACAGCTGTGGAGTGAGGCCTCGTGTGTTGAGCAGATCCACGGGAAAAGGATGCCCAGAATTCCCAGGGGTTGCTGCTCCTCTT
This sequence comes from Platysteira castanea, assembly GCA_013397175.1. Taxonomy (NCBI): domain Eukaryota; kingdom Metazoa; phylum Chordata; class Aves; order Passeriformes; genus Platysteira; species Platysteira castanea. The sequence continues at coordinate 2,849 of VYXC01009770.1, forward strand.
ACCTTGACAAACTCCTTGAACTCGGGCACTTCATCCGTCTTCTGCTGGATGAGGGCGGCCCCGTTGAGCTGGCAGCTGCAGAACCTGATGTAGGGCTGCATGTGGGGCAGCTGGGCCGTCAGGATGTCCCCGATCATCTTCACCGGCATCTTCTCCCCAGACATCTTCTTCCTCACACGCAGGGCCCTGGGCAGGGGCAGGGCACAGGGGTTGGACAGAGCTCAGTTATGGAATAAAGGGAGGGGTTCTCACTCATCACTGAAACCCGGGGAAGGATAAATCCATCAGCCACGAGATTTACTGCAAGGGTGCAATAACCAGGGCTGCGCCCTCAGCCAGCACCTCTCCCTCTCGTGGGCACCCAGCTGCTGTTTGACATTAATGGAAAATGAATGTAATTTCCTTTTCTGTTAGTTTGGAGTTACTGATGCGTGAGGGAGGGAGGGAAAACCCCCATCACTTCAGACTCGAAGCTGCTCCCAGGTTTTAGCCTGGCTTCCTGAGGAAAGGGTCATTGTCATTTGTCCTGTCACCACCACAACTTTCCAACTTGTGAGCCATTTTCAAACACATCTTACAAAAAAAAAAAAGGAGCTATTACAAAGCTGTAAAATCCCCGTAGGTTCAGTGAAAATTAGCAGCTCAGTAGGGAAAATGAGAACTTTACTAATGCTCTTGCTTATCAAGATGAAGGTGGAACCCTCCCCTCCCTCAGTTTCCCTGGCAAGGGCTCTCATGAGCTGGGGCAGCAGCACCAGGAGCCTTTGGAGAAGGGTGCTCTGGGCAGGAATCCTTTGGGGACCAGGCTCTGGTTAGGATTTGTGTAAGTGGCAAATATTTTCATGCAGCTGAAAGGAGAAGCAGGGGGAGAGGCCCAGGATTCTGTTTTTGCTAAGTATGGGGGGAAAAAACCCACTTACTTCAGTAGTTTTATATTGCACATAATCAGCTCCTTCCAATTAACAAAAATCATGGCAACTTCTTTTTCTGTGACCAGCTCAGATTCCATCAGTGGCTTCTGGAAGATCTGGGGAGTCAGAGATGAGGCCATTTAGAGTGTGCAGGGTAAGAACTGACAGATTTCCAGCATGTTCCATGTCCCAGACATCCCTCCTGTTCCCTGGAATGGGTGGGACTAAGGAGACCCTCAGGTGTGAGGGGCTTTAACAGGGAATACTCTGAATTTGCAGGGGTGGTGGTGGTGTTAATTCTGACCTGGATAATCTGCTTGAAACCTGGGAATTTTGGCCAGAGGTCTCCTGCAAAAGATCCCAGGATTCCTTTGATAATGCAACTGAAAAATAGGTTTTACTCTGGACTTTTATGGAAGTTCTGATTTCTCCGAGTGTCTCAGGTTTGCATATCTGGAACTCTTCTTCAAAAAAAGGGCTTTGCTTCTCTGTCAAAAGAATTGTCCAGAGCTGTCTGTACTAATTCCTTTTTTTCTACCTCTAAAGCCAATCCCAGGAAGTGCCAACCGAGCCCCACTGCGAGCGTGGGGAATGGGCTTCATTTAAGAACATCTGATTACGTTTCAGAACTTGTACGTGAGAAATAAACACCGAGAGCCAGGAGCAAAAAGGGTTTGTTAAAATGACACTTCAAACCTGAGAAATAAACACCGAGAGCCAGGAGCAAAAGGGGTTTGCTAAAATGCCACTTCAAACATGAGAAATAAACACCGAGAGCCAGGAGCAAAAAGGGTTTGCTAAAATGACACTTCAAAATCAGCGTTTTGCTGATGGCAGCACGGGACTGCCTTGGTTTGCACTCACCCCCAGCTCTACCTGCATCTGTATAATCATCTGTATAATCATCTGTGTAATCATCTGTATAATAATCTGTATAATCATCTGTGTATCCACACAAACCAGGACGCCCAGAGATGCCCCGAGGGAGGCAGAGCCAGCAGTGAGGTGCAGTAACTTTGCCCAGGAAGTGCCCGGCCGGGTTTGGTGGAGGGACAGGAGCGGCCCGAGCCTGCGGAGCCGCCTCACCTCGGCAGAACATTGCAGGTCGTTGACGTAGTTCTCCTCGGTGACGATGAGCTCGTGGATGTAGCCCTGCCTCTTCCTCTCCGTGGGTGTCAGCATGTCCAGGAGGTGCAGGTCTGCGCACCCTGCAAGACACAACAGCACCCCGGGCTTTACTCCCGGCTGCTGGCAGAGGGCTCAGCCCTGGGGCAGCTACAGCAGCCCTGGATCCATGGAACTGCTGCCCCGGCCATGCTTCCTCTCGCAGGGACTCCGGACATTCCCTTCAACACCTTTATTTTATTTATTACAGCAAAGGCCGTCTCTGAGTGTGAACTCCTCCCTGGTGGCCGAGCTCAGCAGTCCCCACACCCTGGAGGTGCCCGACCCCTGGGGCTGTGTCCTTCCAGCCCCACCGATGGCCGGCCATGGAAAACAGGGAAAAAACTCCACGTGGTGTGAGGAAAATGCAGAGACATCTCCAAGGGGGTTAGGGAAGAGCTGCAGTGACCCTAACGCTCCCAGGGGCACTTTGGAATGATTCCCTCAGATGATGGATGCCCAAAATTCAAGGTTCACCTTTACCCCTCTGGTCAAAGAGGTCCTGCTCAAGAAGGGCCTGCAGGGCCTCATTACTTCTTCACATTTCAATTAAAAACTGCTCCTAAATATTTGAAAGGCTCGAGCCAGGGTGCACAAAGGTCACTGGAGGATCCCCAGGTCCCACTCATTCCTGGGCCAAGCCAAGGGCGTGGATTTTGTGCTCCTTCACGTTTAAAAGCACAGGAAAAGGTTGTCACTAAGAGCTCATCTTCCATCAGTTTTGTCCTTTCCTTGCTGCAAACCTCCCTTGCACCCATCCCCTGTAGATGGGAGGATTTTTATAGCAATCCCACAATCTCAAAGTTTGTTTTCTACTCTGAGTTAGACAGAACATTTAATTCCATTCCCTCTTCTGCAGGCCATTATTTTTCAGCTGAGCTTAATTAAGTTCTTCTGGGACTGGAACACAGAATGTTTTCTTCCAGGTTTTGCTACTTTTCTGCATAAAATCCAATGCAAATTTCAAAAAGCAAAGTTCATTTCAAACAGGTGGAAAACTTTTGGCTCTGAAAATTATCTATTTCAGCTATTGTCACACAACCAAGAAGTTCCCCAGCTGAATTCCCTCAGCAAATTCAGTATATTCCCCATGGAAACAAACTTTCCTCATGGAAACATCAGGCCCCAGGTCACTCCTGCAGTTCTTTGCATATAAAGTCAATAATTAGGGAGTACTTCCTGCATTTTTAGCTTCCTGAATGGAGCTCAGACAATGCCACTGGAAAGGTCCAGGTGTATCCCCTTTATTTCCATGGAATACCAGCAACTGCTGCTTTAACTGACCTGGGCTCCTGAAAGGGGAATGATGGATTTGACTTAAAAATAACAAAAAAAACCCCAAAAAACCAAAAAACCAAAACCAAATCAAACAAACCCAGGAAAGGAGATGCAGTCAAGGCTGCTTCCTCTCTGACTCTGAAGCTGGGAGGGGTCAGGTTGGAAGCTGGGCTCAGCTGGAAGCTGGGATCATTTGGAAGCTGGGCTCAGCGGGAAGCTGGGCTCAGCTGGAAGCTGGGATCAGCTGGAAGCTGGGATCAGTTGGAAGCTGGGCTCAGCGGGAAGCTGGGATCATTTGGAAGCTGGGATCAGTTGGAAGCTGGGATCATTTGGAAGCTGGGATCAGTTGGAAGCTGAGGCACACGGATGAGGCTCCCTCGAGACACAGGATGTCCCAGCCCTTCACAAAGCCCAACTGAAACTTTGCTTGGAATAAAAAGCAGATTTGGAGAAATACCAACTTTATGCCAAAATAATGAAATTTTTACCCCTTTCAAAAGCCAGAACTTTCCTTTCTGTTGAATAAATGCCTGATTTCAGAGCAGTTCCTTTGGGACCAAGTAAACCAGAGGTCTAAGGAACAGGCCCAGTTCTCCCAAAGCTTCATTAGCAGTGAACCAAGTGTTTAATTACTGTTTCCCAGGGATGCTCCTGTTAAAGATGTGACCTTGGCCTGAAGGTGATTCCCAACCTCCAGCCCCTTGGAGGAAGCTCTGACATTTTGAATAATGAACCATTTTAGTGGCTCCTGTGGCAGCCAGCCGGGGTGTGAATGGGCTGCTCTGAACCAGGACAAACACTCTGCTTTTGGGTACCAAATACTGGGGAAAAAAGCCCAAATCTGAGCAGAGCATGCAGGAGAGACTTTTCTAGTAGGGGATTTTCTCTGTGAGGTGCACAGGGACAGAGATTTTTCTTGTCTTTGTAGTAAAAGCACAGAAGAAGAACTGGGCTCCTTCCCAAGTGGAAGTGTCTGGCTCGTTTGTCATGGATGCCAAAGAATTTTGGTGAACTGAATTCCACTGATCACAGAACCATGGAATGGTTTGGGTTGGAAGGGACCTTAAAGCCCATCCAGTGCCACTCCTGCCATGGCAGGGACACCTCCCACTGTCCCAGGCTGCTCCCAGCCCCAGTGTCCAGCCTGGCCTTGGGCACTGCCAGGGATGCAGGGGCAGCCACAGCTGCTCTGGGCAGTTCTTTGCTTCCATCCAGTAAAGCCAGGAAAGGATGGGGAAATGACAATAATTAACTTGGTTTGTTCTCAGGAGTGGGAATCCACAGACAAACGTTGTAACTACAAATCTGTGCCTTGACCCCCCATCACCACCATCCCTGCAGATTAAGGGGCTCCAGAAATGCAAAAATCATTTCAGGGTAAAGATGTTGTTCCTCACTAAGCCAGCCCTGAAGATTTGGGTGTCCCAAGATAAACATTAAGCCCAAAACAAGATGCTGCTTTTTGGGAAGGGAGGTTCTGTTTTGGAAATCACTGATCCACATCCATGGGCACAGCTGCTGATTTCTTTTCATCTGGGGAGGTTTCCTAACCCGGGCCACTGCCAGATTTCCCTGTGAGCCTCGTGCTGGCCCAGTCTGTAGTGACAAGGTCACAGGGGACAGGAATCTGTCCTGTCAGGGGGAACCAGGAGCAGGCAAAAATGATGTCACAGCTTTCCTCCAAATCCTTAAGGAGAAGGGAACAGCACACCAGGGGATTTACCCTTCACTCGGGTAAATCACACACAGAACCCAGAGTCCCTGAGGCTGGAAAAGCCCTCCCAGCCCAGCCAGGCCCAGCTGTGCCCCATGCCCACCTTGTCCCCAGCCCAGAGCACTCAGTGCCACCTCCAGGCACTCCTGCCACACCTCCAGGGATGGGCACTCCAAAGCTCCCTGGGCAGCCCCTGCCAAGGCCTGAGCTCCCTTGCCAGCAGGAAATTGCTCCTGGTGTCCAAGCCCAGCCTCCCCTGGCCCAGCCTGAGGCCGTTCCCTCTCCTCCTGTCCCTGTTCCCTGGCAGCAGAGCCCGACCCCCCCTGAGCCCCCTCCTGTCAGGGACTTGTGCAGAGCCACCAGGGCCCCCCTGAGCCTCCTTTTCTCCAGGCTGAGCCCCTTCCCCAGCTCCCTCAGCCCCTCCTGGGGCTCCAGCCCCTGCCCAGCTCCGTTCCCTGCCCTGGACACGCTCCAGCCCCTCCAGGGCTCTCCTGCAGGGCCCAGAACTGGGCACAGCCCTCGAGGGGCCTCAGCAGGGCTGAGTTATTTAAATCACAGCATTTCAACACTGAACCTTCTTATCACCTGTTCCAGATGCAACCAATTCCCTTTACACCTTGTGGGATGGACCCTCCACTGAGAGACCCTCCCAGGCCCTTGCTGAGGACCAAACAGATCTCTCCATCTCAAGCATCTGCAATGCCCAATCCCATTTCTCAGCTATTTTCAATGATTTCAGCACGTTTGGAATTTCCCAACCAGACCAGTGTGTCCATTTCCTGTCAGAGCAGAGCACTTCCCTTGGAGGTGCAGGGAAGGACCTGGGAATGAGCCTGGGAGCTCCACTTGCAAAATTTTAAGCCTCATTTAGTGGTGGATTCGGTCTTTCAGGAAGTGCTCAGAAAAGGTGTGGACGTGGCACTTGAGGATGTGGTTCACTGGTGGTGGTTCCAACCCCAACCATTCCCTGAGTCAATGATTTTACCAATCCCTCTCCAGAGGCTGCTTGGGGAGAATAAAATCCTGTGTGCGAGGGCAAGAACGCATCTAAAAATGTAAATCACAGGGTTAACCAAGCCCTGGGTTGGTTTAGAACACATCAGGAAACGAAATCTCACCTCCGAGCTGTGACCCAGGCCCTGTCAGAGCCCCGGGGCACTCAGGGCACAGAAGGAGCAGAGTCAGGAGCAGCAGCCACGGGTCCCAGCAGAAGGAACTGCACAGCCCAAATTTACAGGGTCCTCCCCAAACAAAGGGGCTGTGCAGGCCCTTCACCTGGAACCAGGCATGTGGGGAACAAATGCAGTATTTTAAATGTTCCGACCTTTTAGCAAACAGCAGTTTTTTGTTTTTTCACTTTCATCTGGCAGAGCTGGACAGCTCCGAGCTCTGCTCCTGGGACAGGATCCTGGCTGGAGCTGGGCCAGGAGGGATTTAGGTTGGATTTTAGGGCAAGGTTCTTCCCCCAGAGGCTGCTGGGCACTGCCCAGGCTCCCCAGGGAATGGGCACGGCCCCGGGGCTGCCAGAGCTCCAGGAGCTCCCAGGGATGCCCAGGGTGGGGTTGTTGGGGGTCTGGGCAGGGCCAGGGCTGGGACTGGGTGATCCTGGGGGTCCCTTCCAGCTGAGTTCAAGTGCTTTGCCCATTGAAGTCCCCAGGTGGGCAGTGAAGTCTTGGTGGAAACAATTTTCCATTTTAACTGCACCAGGACAAGCTCCTGAAACCATTCCCAGGGGATCTGGAGCCCGAAGGTCCCCCCAGCACTGTGAGAAGCCAAGGAGCAGTCTGTTATCCTGCTCTCTGTGTCAATTCAACTGATGCAATAACATCTGAGGTATATTGTCCCTGGATTTACTGAAGTTGTCTAAAATGAAGTTAAAACCAAGCCATTTGTCATCTGAATTCACTGCACAGAAGTTGCTCTTTAACAGTTAAATAGCTGCAGTCAATAACCACAAAGAACTAAGAAGTGCTTTAGAACCAGAGAACAAAACCAGAATTTCAGTTATTTTGGTTAAGGGAATAAAATGTGCTCAGTGAGCTCATGGGGACAGAAGATGAAGCCACTAAAGCTCCAAAAGAATTGAGGTTTAAATAAAACTGATCCTGAATATAAAGCAAAATGTTCTTGCTAAACCCCTGTTTCAGACTTGGAGTTGTCTTGGATGGATTTCAAGTATTGAAAGGAATAAATTCCCTGAAAGAACATCCATGGGAATTCTTTGTCAGCAGCTGAATACAGAGGGAATTCCCATGAACAGAAAAAACAGTGAAGAATAAAATCCAGCAGCACTGGGACCGGTCTGGAATTCCAGTCTCCTCTCCACCCCTCAAGTGACAATTCCTGTGCAGGGGGAGAAGGCACTTGGCACAGGGCAGTGAATATAAAGAACCAGTGCACAGAATCCCAGCATGATTTGGGTGGGAAGGGATTTTAAAGCCCACCCAGTGCCACCCCTGCCATGGCAGGGACACCTCCCACTGTCCCAGGCTGCTCCCAGCCCCAGTGTCCAGCCTGGCCTTGGGCACTGCCAGGGATCCAGGGGCAGCCACAGCTGCCCTGGGCACTCACTGTCACCCTCCCTTTCTCATATATCTGTATTTATATTTATTTATGTCCATAAAGAGAAATGCAGATGGGTAAAGCAGCCACTGCAATGCCTTGCTCCCTGCAGCTCCAGGAGGATCCCTGAGGAGGATGAAGAGGAGGATGAAACACTCCCTGCCCAGCTATCAGGGCACCCTCAGGGACCGCAGTCCCGGAGGAAATAAACATTTCAGGGATTTCAACAACATCTGTCACTTAAGCCACAACAGAGTCTCTTTGTCTGGGACTCTGTAAATGAGGTTTCTTTTGCTCTTCTGCCTGAGGAGCCCTGGCACAAGCAGTGCCTCGTGTGTGTTCAGGCACCAGGAGCAATTTCCTGCTGGCAAGGGAGCTCAGGCCTTGGCAGGGGCTGCCCAGGGAGCTTTGGAGTGCCCATCCCTGGAGGTGTGGCAGGAGTGCCTGGAGGTGGCACTGAGTGCTCTGGGCTGGGGACAAGGTGGGCATGGGGCACGGCTGGGCCTGGCTGGGCTTTTCCAGCCTCAGGGATCCTGGGGTTCCCTGGGAGTTACAGAGGGAAAACTCCACTGTTCCTCCCACGTCACTGCAAAGCTGCCCCCAGGAGCTTTTAGGACTCAGTGATTTTGGAAGGTTTCAGTCTCAGCACTTGGAAAACCCACGTTAGAGAACCTGCACCCTGCAGTCACTGTAGGAGCTTTATTTCTCTTCTCACTCGATGTGAAGAGAAAGGAAAAGGCAGCCCCTGAATCCCCTGCAGCTGAAGTTTTGTAAATATTTCACTACAGATCCAGTCTGCAGTTCTGGCCTGAACTCACAGGACCCACAATGTCCCTAAGGGCCAGTGCTTTCAGTCAGATCAGTTTTCCAACCCAGCAGCTCAGGATGGGAAGAGAGAGATCCTCTTGTATCAGTTAATGCACGAAATATTGACAGAGTGGAGTCAAATCTGGCTCCATCCCCTCTGAGAGCAGAGCACTGAAAATCACAAGGGGGATGTGCTGTTCCACTTCTGCAGTTGTCAGCAAGTGGCCATGACGGAGAAGAATTATTTTTCTATAGTAGAAATGAAGGATGTATTACTGTTTAAATACTGTCCTAAAAAAAAGGGAAAGCTGAGCATTTGTGCATATTTTCAGACTTGAGCTTCTGGCATAAAACACATCCCAAATCCAGGTAAACCCATGGCAAACCAAGAAAGAATATTTAACTTATCTATTTAAAAAAATCAAGATCAATGGATTTGTACCACGTAGAAACCCTGGACAGGGACTCAGAGAATCACAGAGCATCCTGAGCTGGAAAGGACCCACCAGGAGCCCAAAGACACCCCAGCAATCCCACCCTGAGCCAGAGGGGCAAAAGGCTGCAGAAAATGATGACGAATCTAAATAATCACATTGAATTAACATTCCAAGAACCCGGGCAGGTGTCACTGGGAGGGGAAAAGGGCTCCAGGCTGTGCTGGTGGCAAATCCCTCGGTGCTCTCAGGGCCCGTGGCGAGCTCGGCGTGACCCAGCAACGAGACAACAAACACGTGTCGGCCTCTTTTGTACGAAGGATTTAATTCTCTATACATGGAACTAATTGGAAAGGCTGTATTACAGTTGTTAAAGCTGCAGGTTTTTATATATTTATATAATTTACATTCATAGTGATGAAATACTGAAGTGCAATTGAATGAGGAGCTTCGCTTGTCCTTTGCACCGCAGGACGGGTCGGGAGCAGGGAGCTGGGCTGGGGATGCTACAGGCTGCCAGCAGGAGCTCGGGGACAGGGAGACACGTAAACCAGGACGTAACTCAGTGGTAAATCGTTAGTAGGAGGGCTCTGTTGTGCTTGAGGCATTGGGAGGAGGGCACTGCCAGCACCAGCATTTCAGCGAGAGCCGGGAACTAACGCTGCAAAGGCAGGCGTGGCTTGGCTACAGCACAGCTACAGCTCCACTGAAAGCTCCGTTCCATATCAATTTGTATAAATTCCACAGTCTAGTTTAAAAAAATGTAAACATCGGAAATTAATCGCAGGGAGAGAGTTCTATACATTCTTTCTTGTCAGGAAAATGACTCGTTCAGAACGTGGTGTTCCACGGAAAGCACAACTGAGCAACCCAAGGGCCCGTCCCCGAGGTGCAAACCAGGGAGGGAATTCTGCCACCCCCAGGAGGGAACATCCCAATTCCACCCAGTTCTGACCCGGGAATGTGACACAAACCAGGCTGTGTGCTCACTGTTTGCAGCCACAAGTAATGTGCAAAATCCAAAAACAGAGCTGGGTAAAACATCACTGCGGGTTTGTCTCTGGCACGGGAGGAGGGCGCTGCTCCTCTCCACAATGGGTTACACACTCAACAACAACACCTGATACAAACAGCACAGTAACTACAACAAAACACCTGGAACTGGGCACATTTAAACTTCCTTAAACTGATTTTAACTCCTTCTGTTCTTTTGTAATTTAAAAAAAAAAAAGAAATTTAAAATAATAAAAAAAAAAGAGACATATTGACAACACTGGACAAGTGAACAATAAAAAGAAAGATACATAAAGTCTCCAATTCATGGACATTTGGAACAATTTTAATAGCACATGCAGCATTCCTTGATAGTGGGTCTTTTTGCACAAACAAAATTGCAATGAAGAAATTTAATTTATACTTTTCCTTTGAAAGGCTAAAATATATCTTTAAAAAATAATTTTTAAAACTACCGAAAGCACCTGTGCGAAGGTGGAAAAAATTAGTTTGGTAACTCTGAAAGCCACAAAAGGACCCACTATCCTCTGATTTTTATTTTTTTTTTTTGTGTGTGTGC
>VYXC01009770.1:13323-78491 GCA_013397175.1 Platysteira castanea
TTTGTCTCGTTTGAATCAGTTTAATTTTGTCGGAAATTAACTCAACCATTGCGATTCCATGCAACTAAGTGTCAAATGAGGTAAAACTGCTGTGCAGTGTGTTCTTGACTCAGAAGGCAGTAGATGATCATGCTGGAAGCCACATGATCAAGGCTGCATCTCCCATCATCCCTCTGGGCACTGCTATGGGATAGTGGGTCTCTTTGAGGACTTTCAAGCCTGAGTGGGGGATGGACAACATATGATTCCTAGAAAAAGGAGGAAAACAACACATAAGCAAAACAAAACAATGAGCAAATTCAAGCTAGGGCAATGAGGCAGGCGTGGCGAGGCATGGAGCAAAAACGATGGGGGGCGGGGGGGACGTGCTGGGGGAGATGGGAACGAAACCAACCAAACACAACGGGGGACAGAAGGTCTTCAAAGAGCCTGGGCCCGGGGCCCCGAGGGGCAGTGGGGCAATGCTGCATGTTCCACCCGAGAGCGCCGCGCCCGCGGGACACTCACACTGCTGGCTCGGGTCCGTGTCCGTGGTCAGCTTCACGTAGTTGGACGGGAAGAGCCCCACGTGGCCGTTGACCTCCCCCTTCCACCAGTCGGGGTCCTCCCTGTTGAGCACGTTGATGATCTGGCCCTTGTTGAAGGCCAGCTCGTCGTCGTTCTGGGCGCTGTAGTCGTACATGCCGATCACCTGGCACACTGCAAGGCACGGGGGTCACCTGGGGCTGGGGGCATCCTGCTGGGCGGCACCCCGGGGACCTCTGACCCACCCCGGGCCCTGCACAGACCCCAGCAACCCCACCCTGGAGCTCTGGCAGCCTCGGGGCCGTGCCCATTCCCTGGGGAGCCTGGGCAGTGCCCAGCAGCCTCTGGGGGAAGAACCTTGCCCTGCTCTCCAGCCTGAGCCTGCCCACGTGCAGAGGTCACCTGTGGCCACTGCCCATGGCTCAGGGCAGCTCCAGGACCCTGCAGTGACCTGAGCCCACCCTGCCCCTGCTGTGCCCACCCTGGGGCTCAGCTCAGCCCCACCCAAACTGACTCCAGGGCTTTAAAAATCCCAAAGAGTTTCATGGAATCCCAGACTGGTTTGGGTTGGAGGGACCTCAAAGCCCATCCAGGGCCACCCTGCCACGGCAGGGACACCTCCAACTGTCCCAGGCTGCTCCCACCTGGCCTGGAACCCCCCACCAGGACTGGCCAATGGACAGGAAAATCTGGGACACATCTGAACTTCCACTATTGGAAGCTGCACAGTCCAAAAGAAAGCCAACGGTGATGTCCTTGTTGTCCCACTGAGGTTTTCAGAACACAAAAATCTTGAAAAATACGAGAGAAAATGAACAGAACTGGACAAAAAGCATCCCAAGCCATCCAGGCTGCCCTTCTGGCACCCCAGGACTGGTTCCAGCAGCCAATTTTCTACTTCCCTGCAGTGGAACTCATCCAGCCCCAGAATCCAGCTGGTTCTGCTCACTTCTGACAAAGCACTTTCCTCAACTCTCTAAAGCAGCAGGACTGCTTAGTTAAATAAATAATCCTCTCTATTTCTCTGCTCTTTTCTCCTTGCCAGGCCACAGGGCTTCTGGTTTTTCCCACCAGACTTCAATTAATGAGCCTTGCTGGCAGGTTCTCTCCAGTGGATTAATCCTAAAATTTGCTTTTATTTTTATCCTTGTACCGAGCCAGCAACTTATTTCAATTTGCCAAACAGCTTCTCTCTCTTTTTTTTTTTCATTACAGTTTAATTAAGATTTTGATGTTCTGCAGGCAATGCAAAAAGTTTATTCTGTAAAATTTAGCATGTGGGAAAAGTCACGGATGATCAAGACTGAAATAATTTCAAAAACATCTAAAAATACCTCATCATATTTCCATGTAAAAGTTTGTGCCTCAGTGCTGAGTTAGCATTTTAAACCTAAATTCACGAGGCTTTAGAAAAGCCATTTTCTGGGTCTTTATAACAAGCACCAGAGGGGCCAGTCAGCACCAGCTCCACAAACACAGGATCAGGGAATGTCACCTGGAAAGCCCCTTCCAGGCTGTGATTCCATGGAAACGCTCGAGTTCTGTGGCTCCTGTGTCCCTTCACAACCCTCAAAGTGCAGGGGAAAAGCTCCCTCTCCATAGGAGGGTTTGTCCCACCTCACCTCAGGACAATGGGGAGGCTCTGCAGGAGAGGAGCCTCAGGTGCCCAGCCCTGGCTCCTCCTGAGCCTCTCCAGCTCCTGTCCCACAGGCAGTGCAGGGATGGGGGGATTTGGGGGATGGAGGAACATCCCAGAGCTCAGAGCTCCTGTCCCACACGCAGTGCAGGGATGGGATGGGATGGTTTGGGGGATGGAGGAACATCCCAGAGCTCCTGTCCCACAGGCAGTGCAGGGATGGGGGGATTTGGGGGATGGAGGAACATCCCAGAGCTCCTGTCCCACGCTCAGTGCAGGGATGGAATGGACTGGGGGGATGGAGGAACATCCCAGAGCTCCTGTCCCACGCTCAGTGCAGGGATGGAATGGACTGGGGGGATGGAGGAACATCCCAGAGCTCCTGTCCCACGCTCAGTGCAGGGATGGAATGGACTGGGGGGATGGAGGAACATCCCAGAGCTCCTGTCCCACGCTCAGTGCAGGGATGGAATGGACTGGGGGGATGGAGGAACATCCCAGAGCTCCTGTCCCACGCTCAGTGCAGGGATGGAATGGACTGGGGGGATGGAGGAACATCCCAGAGCTCCTGTCCCACGCTCAGTGCAGGGATGGAATGGACTGGGGGGATGGAGGAACATCCCAGAGCTCCTGTCCCACGCTCAGTGCAGGGATGGAATGGACTGGGGGGATGGAGGAACATCCCAGAGCTCCTGTCCCACGCTCAGTGCAGGGATGGGATGGACTGGGGGATGAAGGAACGTCCCAAGGGCCCTGGCGCACCCAGCCCCTCCCAGCCGAGGTAGCAGCAGCAGCTCAGGGACGCAGGGCAGGGGTGCCAGGGGCGGGCAGGGCTCACCTGAGGGCGCTGCGGGCCTGGGCAGCTCGGTGGGGGTGCCCTTGCTGGTGCCCGGGCTCAGCAGTTTGACGTAGTTGGCCGGGAACCAGCCGATCTGGCGCTTCTTGCCGCGGGCCTGCGGAGACAGCGCGCGCTCACACCCGCAGCCGGGGCAGGGCAGGGCAGGGCACGGACACTAACGGCCCCTCTTAGGGCAGCACATGCATTGGGTGAGCAGAAACTCTGCTGTTCTCGTGGCACTAGGTGGATGTGATAATATCAACATATAATCTGAGTAATAGTTCGAATTAAATGCTTGTTCGTGATGTAAAGAATGACATTTGAACAGATCCCCAGATTGTTAAACAGAGATTAAGAATCCAAATTTCCTCTTTTCTATTACAGAAATGTACCCAAGCTTTTCAATCCCTTGTGTCACTGAAGCAGGGAACCTCATCCTGTTATTTCCCCAAATCCCACGTCCATTGCAAATCAAATCCATCAAAATTCCTTACAGTAAGAAAGGTTCTTCCAAAACAGGAATGCTTTGGATAAATGTTTGGATGAATGTTTGAATCCCAGTTTCTAAATCTATATCAAGAATGACTTTAACTGTTTATTCTCTGTTTGTGTTAGAAGAAGGTTGGTATTTTGGGCAGGAAGAATTTTGCCTTTTAAAAACAGATTAATGTTAACTCTGGTAAAAAAAAAATCACCTAATGGATTAACTATTCTTTAACTACTTTCTTCCCTGTCTAAATCTTTACTAAAAAAGAAAACACTTGATCTAAAGTGTATTTATAGAATTTATTTTAAGATATTTTTGAATCCTGCATTAAACCAGCAACGTAATGCTTAAAACATTTGCCTTATTTTCCCTTCACTCTGACCCCCAAGTGTGGAACAGGAGAATAGAAAGAACAGAAATGGGATTGCTAACGAAGTAAAACCCAATTGTAAAACCACACGTGAGACATTAAAGTATTCAAAGTTACATGTGAGTTTTTACAACCCAAACATAATTGTTTTAGAGCCTCACAGCAGCTGCTCAGTGATAACTGCGGCAGCTCTTGCCCAGAGAAGTTTCTTTTCTGTCTTAAAACACATTTAATGGAGACTCTTTAAAGCTAAAATTTACCAACAGCATCAAGGTTAGTGAGAGCAAAACCCAAAGGAATCCTGGAAGAGGATTTCTCCACAAAAGATGAAAAGAAATATCACCAGGAGAGGCAAAAAGGGCAGGTACAACGTGGAAAAAAAAAATAACTGAAATAGTCTGAGCTCTGCACTGCACAAATAAACCAACGGCATTTCCCCATCTCCTACTTCCTGCTAAAAACCCCAAACCCAACAGAACCTCCTTCAGTGGGGCCGAATGGACCAGTTCTACTCTCAGAAACTCCTGGGAGGATCCAGAGCAGCCAAAGCAAGCCCTGACTCTGCCCTGGCTGAGGATTCTCCAGGGAAGCACCCGCGGGATTCCCCACCCCACTCCCACCTTATCCCAAACCCAGGGATGCCACGGGGAGGGGGTGAATCCTTGCCAAGGTGTTTTATTGGGAACTGCTGGACTGCAGAAAGCTGTCAGATTTATTTATTATCTGCACAGTCAGCAATTTGAACCACTAAAAATCAACTCATTTTCTTTATGTGGAATTTAACTAGGAAAAAAAAAGGGAACTAACTTGGAGCTCTCCTTCCCACCAACCACCTGGATTCTTCTTCCTGATGAGAATCAACTGGCCAGGAGCAAGAGTCAGCTGTTCTGGGCCTGTTGCTGTGTAAGAGGCAATAACCTGGGCAATTTCTGTTGAAGCAGAGGAGAAAAAGAAGATTAATTTGAAAAAACAGGACCACATTTTATCCATCATGACTCTGCTACAACACTGTGTTTTCTCCATAGAACTGTCACAGATTTATGTATTTCCATGAATACATGAGGTAGGTGCAAAATTAATGGGAGGTTCGGAGCACTACAGGAATAAATAAGTAATAAACCAGAAGTGTAGTAGCTCTATGGTAGGAGATCAAAAATGTTTGAATAGAGAATAATAATAATAATAATAATAACTGTGCAGCTCTTAAAATCCAGTGTTTTCCAATAACTTCATCTTTGGACTGAGTCCCTAAAAGGAGGAGACACATCAATGACAACTTAATGAAGTTGCACCAAGAGGTGCAAATTAAGGCTGGCAGAACATTTTTCACCGCCTGCCCCACAAATGAATGTTTTCCAAAGGCAGCAAACAGGATTTATGTGGAAATCCCACAGAAGGGGTGCTTTGTCCCCAGCACGAGGGGACACAGAGGAACTGGGAGCTCTCAATTCCAGGAATTACCCAAAGCAGGTGGGGGAGCTCACTCTGCTTTATGGAGACTGTGGAAAGGCAGGGAAGAGTTTTGGTCCCCACAAAGTCTCACAGGGTTAGCCCACGTTTGGATCCAGCTGGAGCTGACAGGAGCTGCAGGAATTTTGGTGTCCTCCCAAAGTCAGGCTTAGCCCTGTCACCAAAGCACGTGCAGGGTGAGGAGAACACATTTAACATGCACAAGGTGGTGTTGGTGCTGCTGAACCTTCCCTGGGGGATCCCAGGACAGCAACTCAGCCCTTGGGGATTCATTCCAGAGGCAGCTGGAAGCAGAGAATCCATAAACCCTGGAAGGGTGGGAACGGAGGGAGGGTTTGGTGCAGGGAAGATAAAAGGGGGTTGAAGCCCAACATGGAAATGCTCAAATGATTGATGTGAAATTTAGAAGGAAAGGACCATTAGGAAAAATAAAATTATCAGAGAAGCGTTTGAGATACAACTGAGCAGCATGAGGAGGATGAGGAGCAGAGGGATGAGGAGCAATCCGAGGGCACTGCAGATGGCACAGGGATCCCCTGTGGCAGAACCTCCCTGGGGATCTGGCACCAGGGACAGGGGGGAGCCAGGCAGGTGATGGAGAGGCCTGGAGCTGAGTTAGAAAGGTGCTTTAAACCTGGAGCTGGGATTAGCACACAAATTCATGGAATTGTGAATTCCTGGGTTGGAAGGGACCTTAAAGCCCCCCCAGTGCCACCCCTGCCATGGCAGGGACACCTCCCACTGTCCCAGGCTGCTCCCAGCCCCAGTGTTCAGCCTGGCCTTGGGCACTGCCAGGGATCCAGGGGCAGCCCCAGCTGCTCTGGGCACCCTGGGCCAGGGCCTGCCCACCCTCCCAGGGAACAATTCCTGCCCAAGATCCCACCCAGCCCTGCCCTCTGGCCCTGGGAAGCCATTCCCTGGCTCCTGTCCCTCCATTCCTTGTCCCCAGTCCCTCTGCAGGTTTCTCAGCTGTGAAAGCAGCAGGCAGAAGGAATTTCTGAGTGAAATACAGCAGGTGCTGCCAGGGGAGTGAAAGGTTTGAGCAGGGAAAAGCCAGGAGCAGAGTCTGTCCTGGGCAAGGCCAAGGATTTGCTGGGCAGGGAACAGGGCCCTGCTGCTGGAAAGGCTGCAAGCTCCCTGCATTTGCAGGATTTCCACAGAATCCCAGTAATCCCTCCATGCTAGAGCCACTGAGGAGACAAAATGAACAAACAAACCAGTGGTGGGAATTTGTGAAAATCAGGAAACCCTCCCTTGCTACCACAGCAGTTAAAATATTCAGTGGAGGTCACAGCGGAAGAACAAAAATCTTACACTTTGTATCTGTCTCAGAACAAGAAATGTCTCATTTTTGTCTACAAAATGTGGTTTACAAGGCTTCGGGTATCTGATGTCCTCCCCCTACACCCAGCAGCACAAAGGAGCTTTACTGGGGACTCTGTGTTAAACAAGTTACAGTACAAATGACAAGTTTCACATCCAGCTCTTGCAGGTCACAGAGAAGCAGAAAGTTAAGAGAAAAGCATTCAGAAAGAAAAAAAGGTTAAAATAAAACAACCCAGAAATGGCTTCCATTCTTCATTCCATGAAGGGCTTTTAAATTTTGGGTTTTTTAAGTACTGAATTACTGAGAAGAGACCTGAGAACCCTTTCCAGAGCCTAAAGGGGCTCCAGGAGAGCTGGAGATGAACTTGGGACAAGGAATGGAGGGACAGGAGCCAGGGAATGGCTCCCACTGTTCTGCTGAGCAATCCATCAGGAAGTTTACATTCATTTTTGAGCAAGCAGATTTAATTCTCCAGCTACTTGTTATGTAGTGATTGACAGGCTAGAATGATCAGAGAGGGTGAATTCTTTTATTACAGTTCCATCATTCATTAACTGCATTTATTCCAGTTCTTTTATAATGCTTTTCATCAGTGCAAATGACTCCAGGATGACCAAGAGCAAACAGACTTTATTCTCATGAAAAAGGTTTTGTTGCCATTGAACAAAACACTTCAGAACAGAGAGAAGGTGCTGCCCCAATATTTGACTCACCAGGTTTCTTCCCTAAGCTTCCCGTTTTCCCAGCTGCTCCTGGAGCCTGGAAATGGAGAACAAGATGCAAGTTTAGCACTCAGGTTTCTTCCTCCAGTACATGAAAATGATTTACAAAACTGCATCAACACACTCCACAAGCACGGGAGTCAAAAAGTCACAGCAAATTCTGTTCTTACAGAAATCCTTAATATTTTAGGTGGCAATAAATACCAAGCACGAAGTGGAGGATTTGTTAATGCAGAAGGGCAGACTTTTATTCCCTTTCATGGGCTGCAAACAGCAAAGTATCCCATTTGTAATTCCAAAATACATCCCATTTGTAATTCCAAAGTACATCCCATGTGAATTGCAAATCCATGTATCTACAGAATGGGAATTCTGTCAAGGTGAGCTAAAACAACAAAACCAGGTTTCATCCCTCCAAACAGCTGGAATGAAAATATTCCTGGGAAACTCCCTGCAGCCAGAGAGGGTGAGATGAGGGAGGAACATCAGCGTCCAGGCCAAGGGATGGGCAAGCAAAGCCTTTGACCAGCCACAGGAAATCCAGCAAAACCTGAGATCAGAGCAGTTCCTGCCCTCTAAATAACTCCTGCAGTTTCCTCCCAGGCCACTGACAGTTCTATGTCCTGCAATAAAGAGGTTTGAGGTGGATAACAACAACTTAAATCTAAACTGGACTGCGGCCAGAAACGCTGGGGAACCATAAATGTCCTCGTGCCTTCAACATTTCCACCTCCCTCAACCTCACCTTCTTCACCTTCAGGATCCTCTTTACAAACCTGGAGCCAACATCAAATGACCTGAGGGCTTCCACAGAATCCTGATTTCTCTGTGGAAAAGAACAGTTTCCTGTATTCTCCCTAGCAAGTGATGCTTTGAAAACTTGGGGATTCTGGCAGAAACTAAACTGAGGAGTAACTGAAGAACAGCTCAGTGGCTGAGAGAAAAGGGCCATCCAAACCCGTGGGTGGGTTCTGAGCCACCTCTAAAATGGATTATCAGATACATCTCCAGCTTGCCTGGATGTCTCAGTGCTCCTTTCCTGCCACTGTCAGATGATTACAGTCACGCCCCACAGGAGCAGCAAATCTTTCTTTCCTCCCTGGATTCCTCTGGTTCTGCTGTTTCCCAGCCTCCCCTCCACCCCCCTGAGCTGAGCTCACAGAGCAGGGACTGGCAAAGCCCCACCCAGGGATCAGGTGCAAATCCCAGTGTGGCTCTGGGGACAAGGGGAGATGGCCTGGACAGCCCCAGAGATGGGGTGAGAGGGGGGAACCAAAGGACTGACAGGGAGGCACCAGGAATTCCTTCTGCTCTGGAAGTGTTGCAGGCAGAGGAACACCCTCTGCCCTCCTCAGGAAAGAAGAAGTGACTGGACCTTCAGAGAACACCCTCCTCCCAAATATTCCCTGGTCAGCACCCCTGCTGCTGGATTAGAGGCACCTGGACAGATCAACCAGGCTGGGACATTGTCTTTACTGGGAAACAGAGAGATGATTTTAAAATAGAAACCTCAAAATCACCTCGACCAGACTGAGTCTGAATTGTGTTTGGGGATTCTCTGAATCCACGGTGAAAAAGCAGAAGAAACACATGGAGAAGTCCTACAGCACTTCAGTAAATAACTAAATTCATAAATAATGCATTTAGGATGGTCTCAATTTCTGGCCCGCTTAGGGGATGGAGGAGCATTTCCTGTTCCTTCTGCTGAGGGAAAACACAGCAATGAGGACAGACCCTGCTCCATCTCCCCCTGCACCCCTGGGACACTCACTAAACCTTTTAGTTTAGGGGATTTTGTGACAAGGGGTGAAGTCTCCTGGACCAGCAGAATTCGCTTTGTCAATTTAATAAACCCCAGCAAGGATTTGCCAATTGTGTTGTACAGCAGGACCCTTCAAACCCTGCCTTGATCCACTCAGGGGTTATTTTCCGAACCTTTATGCAAAGTTTCATAACCAGGGGTGTGTTGAAATTGTTGTTTCCAAGCCCCCCATGAGCTCCATCCCCACAGAGGGAACTCTCACCAGTGTCCAGAATAAATCCCTGTTTGACTCTGCATCCATGCACCTGACCCTGAGAAAAGCCCTGAGAATGGAGCACTGGGCCATTGTTCCTCTGCAGAACAAAGACTCTCCCACCTTTTTAATAAGCTGCAAGAACAGGGCATGGTTTGTTTTAGCACCCTGAGGGGAATGGGCACAGCCTGGCACAGAAGAACAAATTAAAAAAATTCTTCTGCTGTAGAAACCATTGAGATTTTGAGTCATTTCTAGAAACTCTGCCCTTGCTGCTCAAAGATCAGCCCTGCTATTCTGTGGGCCTGTCAATAGTGCAGAACACATCCAATTATTTCTCTTTTCAGAACACTTCCCACGCCCAGGCAGCTGTCCAAGCACAGCAGCACATCTGAGTGACCAGAGAGCCAGGACTGGGAAATCCTCTGCAAAAACTGGCTCTGGGACCAGGCTGGAGAGCAAAACCCAACTCCCCAGAGCCAGATCCGTGTCCTGCAGGCACAGGAACCCCGGGATGAACACAACACCCCAGGAGCGAGGGCTCCACCAGCTCTGTGCTGTTTCCTCCCTCTCTCATCAAGATTGGAGCTGAAGGTGGGATTTTTCACCAGCAAAAAGGGCACTTGGAGCACTTTTGGGTGAAATGCACTGAGCTGGTGCAGCCCCAGCCAAGCTGGGGTCACAGAAACACCAAACTGAGCTCTGAGAAAAAGGGATGAAGGAATCAAACACCTGAGCTCTCTGCAAGGATTTGCCAACAGTGCCCCCATCCCGTCTCTCCCGAGGGCTGCAGCACTAAACATCACTAACTACATGATTTTTTCATCCTGTCCCAGAGGGTGTTGCTGGAATTTCTTGACACTCCAGAGATTTCCTCTTGGAAGGTTTCCTACAGCTGCAGGTTTCATCCTCTGGCTTTTCCACAGCAGGGATGGTTTTAAGGAGTGACCCTGCTCAGGCTCTGTGTTGCAGATTTTCACTGAGTTCTTGTGCACTACCATCCAGATTCCCCAATTTTATAATGCTGATTTTTATTTATTTACCTTTAACCCCCCATTATTCCAGAGATATAAACCAGAATCCTTCTCATCAAGAGATCAGTCGTGTACCCAACTCTGAATCTAAACTAACTCCTACTGGTAGATAAATTATCCTTTCAAGCCATATAAATGAGAAAACATCTCTCTTTAGAATGCCTAAAAAGAAAGGAAAAAAAAAAGGATGTGTTCAATGGAATTATTTCAAGACAAAAGAAACAGAACCTCCATTATTCAGTCCAAAACTGCCAAATAAATACAGTAGTTAGCAAAGTTTGGTGCAAAAGTTGTTTTCCTTGATTGCAAGAAATGACAGGGAAAAAACAGAACAGACTGAAATATTCCTCTCTGGGTTTTTGGGGTTTCTAAAATCATGGCAGTAAGATCCAGCTCAGTCATTAAGGACTTAGCAGGGCAATAAAACAATCATGGCTGTTCTGATCAGTGTCTACAAAACCACCAAGCACACTATTAATTATTTTAATGGATGATCCTCCAAGTTATTTAGGATATGAAGTAGTAAAATACAACTATTGCTGTTATTGTCATTGTTTTTCCTTCCCAATCTCAGTCAGTAACACTGCAAGGTATTTTTATTTCCCTTAGGACGCCCTGCCTTGCAGCTACCACTACAACCCCAAAGAAAACATTTCTCTACCTCAGAATCTTTGAGTCTCACATAATTAGATGGGAAAACTCCTGATTTATCACCCAGCGTTCCCGTCCACCAGTCACCATCTTTCTTTGTCACCAGGATCAGGTCACCTTGTTGGAAAGTGAGGTCCCCCTGCTCCGAGCTCTCGTAGGTGTACATGGCAATGTACTCTGGAAAAGGGAAATGCAGCACAGGGAAAACTCCTGAGCAACCTCAGTCAGCCTCTGCAAAGCCTCATTCATAGCAGGGGCTAGGCAGAAGGCAGATTTATTATTTATTACTCATAGAAACATCAATATTGAATGAATAAAATTATATCTATCAGAACTGAATAGCATCTGCCAAAAGGCTGCCTCAGGGGGGTTTTGTATATAATTTGCTATTACCCTTAAAATGTACATAAATCATTCATTCAGATATTAAACATGTTTCCCAGTGGTTTCTGATGAGTGGACTTCTCAGAGTTTGGGATGCAAACTCCACACACATTAAAAATCACCTTCTGCACATGAGCTCCTCTTCAGTCCTCTCAACAGAAGCTGTTAAATCCCTGCTTTGTGATTTCTCAAAAGCACAGCTTTTTTGAAGTGTTTAAACAAAAGCTGTGTCCCTTTTTAATACAAACACAGCACCTGAGATATCCCACCTGTGCCAAGACTCTGCATGTCCACAATTCCTTCCCCTCAAATTTGAGGAAAACCAGAACAAGGTGATCTTTAGGGTCCCTTCCAACCCAAACCACCCTGGGATTCTATGGAATATTTAGTGAGCAAGAGCAGCTGTACTTTGAAATAATTGATTCTCTCCCTTTTCTCTGTTCCCTCCTTTTAGTTTCTGTGGTGCTGATGCCAGGTGCAAATTAAATGTAAATGTACCTAAAACTGTAGCTGGAATTGCAGATATAAACTTCAGGTGTGCTGTAGGGATGACACACAATTGTTCCTGTACCCTACATTTAGATTAATTGATTTCCTCTGCCTGTGATTTAATTAACCTTAAATTTAATTAACCTGCACCAGAGGGGATTGAGTTAAGGCAGCTCCTGTGGGGACATTCCCCTCCAGCTGAAGGGTGGCAGCAGCCAGGAATTCCCCTCTTAAAACCCTTCAGAGGACTGAAAATTATCTGCTAATTCTGTGTCTGTGCCCCAGGCTCCAGCTGTACAATGGAGCTGATGATAAGGATCCCAATATTCTCTAAGCGACTGACACTGCCTTAATTAAGAGCTTTAATGAAACACTGGGAATGAGCTTTGGGGGACACTGAGCCATTTACCAACTCCTGACACCATGGGCACGTGGACAGATGTGCTTATTGGGCCCTCTGTAAAAACCCATTCCAGATCAGGAAATATTACCAAAATAACAGCAAAAAACCCAGAAATATTGGGAAAAGTACAAACTACAAAAGGTATTTCCAGATCTTTTGTGACAGGTGAAATTACTCCTTCTGTATACACAACATACACAAATGGTTACTCAGGTAATAATTCTCAATTATTGCAGAGGCAAACTGACTTGCACTTGGATTTCAGCACCACTTGAACAGCACAATCTGATTTTTGACCTTGGCACAAAGCAGAGTTTCTGTGTTTAGTGCCAGGCTCCCCTCCAGTGCCACCCAGGACTCACCTTCCCCTGACATCGCTGCCTTGGCTGCTGGGGATGCTACTCTTTTCAGACTAGCAGGGCTTTCTGAGGAACCAGAATCCATGCTTTAGAAGAAAATAATGGTTATTTAAGAAATTCAATCTCTTCAGAAAAATTGTTATTCTATTTCAAACTCAAAAGTGCACGTGCACCCACAAGGAGCTCGCTGGGTTTTGAAAGAAGAGACAGTAAATGTGCAAAATAAAGTTTTAAATCCAGTGGCCTGTCATGGTCACACTTAAGCAACTGCTTTAAATACAGAATTTTCTGCATCTCCTCTTTCTCCTCAGAGGAAAAAAGTGATCTAAAATCGTTCTCATTTGTATTCCTAATGCTAATGTTGCCTTCACATTACACAAAATGAGATTTTAAATGTTTAATCCTCCAAGAATAATGAGAAGTGATTTAGATTTGAGGAATACTTTTTAATTTGGGGGAGAGAGAAGCTCTGACTTACACAGCTGTACTTCATCAAGTCCAATACACTCGTTTTTCAGTTGCAAGTCACATAAAATTAAGAAGGTTAATTAATCTGTTGTTGGTGAGGCAAGACCCAAGGAGAACTGAGGTCAGCTTTCTTATTGCTGCCACAGAATTCCAGGACTGGAAGTCAAAACCCTCCAGATAAAAAAAAAAAGGCCCTTTTACAGGGTAGCACTTTGAAAGTCAAGTGTGCAGCTCTTCCTATCTCCTTCTATCCCAGCAGAGAAGTAAAGGACAGGAGAAGCAAACACAATACCTCGTTGATTTCCTAATGGGGCCTGAAATGAGCTTCACGTAGGACTTGGGGAACCAGCCCTTCTGGCCCTGCACCTCCCCAAACCACCACATGTCCTGCTGCTCCAGCACGGTGATCACGTCGCTCTTGTTGAAGTTCAGGTGGTTGTCCTTTTTGGCTCTCCAAGGATACAGAGCTTGTGCTTGAAGCCCCTCCACTTTTTCACCCTTTGAAAAGAGACAGAGAGAGGAGTCAGCCATGCTCCACCTTTCATCGAGAAAGCTGCTTAAGGAATTACAGTCTTAGGCTGCTTAGAAAGCAACAAATACAGGCTCTCTCTCAACTAAAGCATCAATTAAACTTCCAAAGTAATTCCAGAATTGTTTACAGTCCTCCTGCATTTCTGTCTGTTAACAGACATCGTCAAGATGAAATTAATTGCTTTCACACTTAAGATACACATGTAATAAACCCTCGTGAAGCTGCTTTGGCAGGACTTCAGAGTCCATTTTATGCAAAATGATGCTTTGCTGCACGTTATTCATGGCACATTCCAGTTTCCTTTTGCTCTGAGGTAGATGTTCAGCACTTTCCAGAACACATGGGCTCCCAAGAACAGTTTGTTGTTCCACTGAGGGAAAGGAAATGCCTGAACAGATGGACAGAATTCAGCTGTGAAGCTCTGCCACTGCTGCTCCCCTTAACCACACAACCCACGGGGAGGGAAGGCTGTCATGGGAGCCAAGAAAGCCCCAAGGAAGTGACCCAAAACTGGACCACCAAAATCTAAAAAAGCCATCCCGGAACAGCAAACCACAAACTGCTTTTGTTAAATCCTGTCCCTGATGTTGCCACTGGACCAAAGATCCATAAAATGGCCTGGGTTGGAAGGGACCTTAAAGATCATCACATTCCACCCCTGCCATGGCAGGGACACCTCCCACTGCCCCAGGCTGCTCCCAGCCCCAGTGTCCAGCCTGGCCTTGGGCACTGCCAGGGATCCAGGGGCAGCCACAGCTGCTCTGGGCACCCTGGGCCAGGGCCTGCCCACCCTCCCAGGGAGCAATTCCTGCCCAAGATCCCACCCAGCCCTGCCCTCTGGCACTGGGAAGCCATTCCCTGGCTCCTGGCCCTCCAGCCCTTGGCAATTGTCTCTCTCCATGGTTCCTGGGGCTCCTTCAGGCCCTGCAAGGCCACCCTGAGCTCAGCCCAGAGCTTCTCCTCTCCAGGCTGAACAATCCCAGCTCTGGCAGCCTTTGCTCCCAGCAGAGCTGCTCCATCCCTCTGCTCATCCTGCTGCCTCCTCTGGCCTCTCTCCAGCAGCTCCACGTCCTCCCTGTGCTGGGCCCCAGGGCTGGGGCAGCTCTGCAGGTGGGACCCTCCTGGAAGAGCTCACCTACCTCAGGTGAGTGTTTTAATGCACAGTTGAGGTTCACACTTTGCTCTCCAAGCCTTTGTGCTGGCTCAGAACACTTGGGAGAGCCCAGGAGCTCACCTGGCCCAGGACAGGGGAGGGGGACGAGCCGGTGACCGTGGCAGGAGTGAAGGCCGAGCGCTGCCGCAGCTGCCCCGCGCTGGGCACGGTCAGGGACGGCTGAGCTGCCCAGGCATCCCAGTTATCACTCTCTGCTTTCTCACTGGTGTTTGTTGGCCAGCTGGAAAAACAGAAAAGAAAAGAATTATGTCACTCCTACTGTTTTTAACAGCGGGAAGAAAAAAACTCACGCAGAACAAGTATTTCTACATTCTAGAGTATTTCTTTTCAGTGAGTATCCAGGAGCACCGTGACTCCAGGTACAGCAGTGCAATCAAACACTGGTTAACCACAACTTTATCTTCGAAGGCAACCCCCAAACTGAGCTCCTTGTCCTTGCCACTGAAGGACAGGTTTTTATTTCATTTCTTAGCTGTGAAATTTGTCCCAGCAAACAACAGTTCAAGCAGTGCAAGCTGCATTACACACGGTGGAAAGGGAAATAAAAATGATTAATAATTCTTTCCAAAACTGGTTTGAAATCTTCCCACCTGCACGTCACTGACCTCTCACATCTCCTTCCTTTAGACACAGAATCCCAGAATGGTTTGGGATGGAAGGGACCTTAAAGCCCACCCAGTGCCACCCCTGCCATGGCAGGGACACCTCCCACTGTCCCAGGCTGCTCCCAGCCCCAGTGTCCAGCCTGGCCTTGGGCACTGCCAGGGACCCAGGGGCAGCCACAGCTGCTCTGGGCACCCTGGGCCAGGGCCTCCTATTGAGGTATCAATTTATAAATATGGATTTCATGGCCAAAGGATAAGGAATTGATAAAAGTGCCCAGTGTACTGAACTAAGACATCCAGGGAATGACATGCATTCAAATTCCATCAATCTTACTAATGTTGTGATCAGGAATTAAATCACCTTGTCACGTTATCTCTGTCATTTGCATATTAAACATAAGCAAGGTGGAAGCCTTCAATAAGGCTCGGTGGCAGCTCATGTAGGAGAAAGGGATTTAGGAGGCTCCAGGACCTGAAGGGGCTCCAGGGGAGCTGGAGAGGGATCATTAGGAACGGGAGGGGCAGGGCAAGGGGGAATGGGCTCCCAGTGCCAGAGGGGAAATGTAGGTGAGATCTTGGGCAGGAATTGTCCCCTGGGAGGGTGGGCAGGCCCTGGCCCAGGGGGCCCAGAGCAGCTGTGGCTGCCCCTGCATCCCTGGCAGTGCCCAAGGCCAGGCTGGACACTGGGGCTGGGAGCAGCCTGGGACAGTGGGAGGTGTCCCTGCCATGGCAGGGGTGGCACTGGGTGGGCTTTGAGGTCCCTCCCATCCCAACCAGTCTCGGATTCTGTGGTTCCAAGGGAAGTGAACACCTTGGGATTCCCACCATGCCCACATCCTCACTGGGGGATGTCTCCTGCTCTTCCTGACCCCAGACAGGTGTGGTGGGAGCAGCCTCAAGCCCCACAGGGCTGCAACTTTACCTGACCCCTACAGAAAGCATCTTTCACTTCAAAGAAGGTATTTTTTGTTTGCACTCTGGCTCCTGAGCTCAGTGCCAGCTCCACAGGACTCCACACACTGAAGTGCTCAGCAGCACCCAAACCTACGTGGAGCTGAAGTCTGCCCAGTTGTTGGCAGCTGCAGGACCCTCTGGAGGGGCAGGGGCTCCCAGGGGGGTGGAGGTTTCCTGCACGGACACTTTGGGAGCAGCAGGGGGCTCAGACGCTGGCTTGGCAGAGGCTGGAACTTCACTGTCCGGAATTTTCTCGGCGTAGTTTGCAGGGAACCATCCAGTTTTCCCCTTCAGTTCTCCACCAAGCCACCCTGGCTCTCCAGTCTGGCTTTCGTCCACCTGCAGACACAGGAAGTTTCAGAGTTAAGAAACACACCCTGCAAATGGAAATTTTACTGAAAACAACCCATCTCCTCCACAGTAAGGAACTTTTTGCAGTGCAAGAGGGCTTGACAATTACTTTTTCTTTTTTCTTTCTCCTAAGCTAAAATCACAGAATCATGGAATGGCTGCAGTTGGAAGGGACCCTAAAACCTGTCTTGTTCCACCCCTGCCATGGCAGGGACACCTCCCACTGTCCCAGGCTGCTCCCAGCCCCAGTGTCCAGCCTGGCCTTGGGCACTGCCAGGGATCCAGGGGCAGCCACAGCTGCTCTGGGCACCCTGGGCCAGGGCCTGCCCACCCTCCCAGCCAACAATTCCTGCCCAAGATCCCATCCAGCCCTGCCCTCTGGCACTGGGAAGCCATTCCCTGGCTCCTGGCCCTCCAGCCCTTGTCCCCAGTCCCTCTCCAGCTCTCCTGGAGCCCCTTTAGGCCCTGCAAGGGGCTCTGAGCTCTCCCTGGAGCCTTCTCTGCTTCAGGTGAGCATTCCCAGCTCTGGCAGCCTTTGCTCCCAGCAGAGCTGCTCCATCCCTCTGCTCATCCTGCTGCCTCCTCTGGCCTCTCTCCAGCAGCTCCACGGCCTCCCTGTGCTGGGCCCCAGGGCTGGGGCAGCTCTGCAGGTGGGCTCTCACCTGAGCGGGGCACAGGGGCACAACCCCAATCCCTTCCCTGCTGCCCACGCTGGGATGGATCCCTGTCCCTGGATCCCAGGGATGGATCCCTGTCCCTGGATCCCAGGGATGGATCCCTGTCCCCAGACTCCTCAGAGGAGCTGCTGACAAATTCCTTTGCCTCGGGCCATTTGTTGACTCTGTGCCTCCCACTGGAATTTGCAGCCACCCTCCCCTTTCCGTGCAGACCGACCCATTATTCCTGAGTTTTTTGGGTCCTCCTCCTCTCCCAGTCCCCATCAGCCCAAGGCAATCCCAAATAAAGGCACTTTGTGCTTGACCAGCTCCATGAGCTTTTCCTGCAGCGCAGAGCAAAACTTCCATGGCAGGATGGGCGAGGGGAGGGCACAGCCAGGGGTGGGTGGGGAGGAAGGAGGAAGGGATTCCAGCACCTGGGGCTGAACCAGCCCCACCCGGATCAGGGTCACCCAGCGGGAGCCACCGGGGCAGGAACCAGCACACCCAGAGGAGATGAGCAGCACCAAAAAGGCAAATCTGGGCTCTGGAGATGCTCAAAAAAGAGCATCCTCGAGGTGAACCACAGGCATACAGAAACCACTGGGATTCTTCAGGCATAAGGCAAAAAAAAACCCAACCAAAAGGTTCTAGACCCCAATAAATGCCTCTTCGGGAGAGGGGCTGAAGCCACAATAATTCTAAACCTGCCTGTGAGGATACTCAGATTTATGCTTATTCAACCCAATTGAGTTCTCTATGTATGCTCACGAAAAGGCACTTTGAAGGATAATTTAAACTTCATCATTCATATCAGCTCTGCTTTCTTCTCCATATAAAATACAAGTCACATCTGGGTTTGCAGTGCAGTACTGAAATTTTAAATAAATTCTTTTGAATCCTTTTTAACCTAATTTGTTCCAATTTCCTTGTATTTTTACACCCACCATCCACAAGTCCTAACAACAATCCCATATTTTTTTTTTCCAAAATACAATCAGCCTTTAAGTGTACACCTGAATAGTGAATTACAGTGTGTGGGAAGTTATTTTTTATTTATTCAGCTGTACTTTAGAGGCACAGCTGACAACTCCTTAGTTCTGTGGATCACATAAAGAAGACTGATTCCAACTCCAACAATCAGTAACTAGGAAAACTGATGAGAAACTGTCATTAGAATTTGTTGTAGATTTTTCAGGGAAGAATATCTGTTCCCACACAAAAGCTTGGTTGAGCTGTAGCCAGGATTAAAACCAATCTAAACTTACAGTGGAAGAAATTCAAAGTACACTGAAAGGATAAGGTAATTTAAAAGCAGGAGAATTAAAAAACCAGAGTAATTCTGTAATCCACAGCACCAGATCCAGGGGTGCCACAGGCTAGGGCCAGGAATCAGGCAGAGCAGAGCCCCCCCCAGACTGGCAAATCCTTTTCCTTCCTGAATAAACACCCACCCTCCTCCCTGGTCCCCCCAGCCAGGGCTCAGGGGCCAGGATGAAGAGTTCCCACTCTTGGAAAGATCATTCCCAAGCTCTGTTAAAGCCCAGCTCCTGGGACAGAATGAGCTCTGCAGCCCCACTTCCAGCCAGGATCCCCCAGGACTGGGATCCAGCCCCACTTCCAGCCAGGATCCCCCAGGACTGGGATCCAGCCCCAGGCTCTGGGTGGCACCTCCCGCCCGCCGTGGCTCCGAATTTGGGTTCTGACGTGGGAATTCTCAATTTGCCCCCGTGGGAGCACAGCTCCTCCAAGGCACACGGATTTGAGGGGCAGGAAGCTCTCAGCTGCACTGATGTCACCAGCCAGCCTCACCTTAACACTGAGCTTGCAAATTGCAAATTTTCCAAGGAAAGGCACCCCCTGGGATTTTGAGAACCACGGGACAACCACGGGAGGGCAGAGGGAGGAGCCCAAAAGCAGCATCAAAAGTAACCCTCGGTCCAGAGTGCCTGAATTACTTTTGATAACGAGCTGTGGGTGCTTAATTGGACCCGGGGTGGGTTCAAACCCAAGGAACTGCAGGGGCACCGAGCGTGGTGATGGAAGTGGGGGCACTGCAGAGCCCCCCTGGCAGCACTTACCCACT
This sequence comes from Platysteira castanea, assembly GCA_013397175.1. NCBI lineage: Eukaryota > Metazoa > Chordata > Aves > Passeriformes > Platysteira > Platysteira castanea. The sequence continues at coordinate 32,860 of VYXC01009770.1, forward strand.
CCCTCCTCACCTCCAGGGGAAGCAGGGATGCAAAGCAAGGCACGGTTACAGCAGAGCTCAGCTGGCCCACGGCAGCCTCCCCGAGCAGCCCCCAAACCCCTCCTGCAGGGACAGCCCCCAACCCTTCCTGCAGGGACAGCCCCCAACCCTTCCTGCAGGGACAGCCCCCAACCCTTCCTGCAGGGACAGCCCCCAACCCTTCCTGCAGGGACAGCCCCCAACCCTTCCTGCAGGGACAGCCCCCAACCCTTCCTGCAGGGACAGCCCCCAACCCTTCCTGCAGGGACAGCCCCCAACCCTTCCTGCAGGGACAGCCCCCAACCCTTCCTGCAGGGACAGCCCCCAACCCTTCCTGCAGGGACAGCCCCCAACCCTTCCTGCAGGGACAGCCCCCAACCCTTCCTGCAGGGACAGCCCCCAACCCTTCCTGCAGGGACAGCCCCCAACCCTTCCTGCAGGGACAGCCCCCAACCCTTCCTGCAGGGACAGCCCCCAACCCTTCCTGCAGGGACAGCCCCCAACCCTTCCTGCAGGGACAGCCCCCAACCCTTCCTGCAGGGACAGCCCCCAACCCTTCCTGCAGGGACAGCCCCCAACCCTTCCTGCAGGGACAGCCCCCAACCCTTCCTGCAGGGACAGCCCCCAACCCTTCCTGCAGGGACAGCCCCCAACCCTTCCTGCAGGGACAGCCCCCAACCCTTCCTGCAGGGACAGCCCCCAACCCTTCCTGCAGGGACAGCCCCCAACCCTTCCTGCAGGGACAGCCCCCAACCCTTCCTGCAGGGACAGCCCCCAACCCTTCCTGCAGGGACAGCCCCCAACCCTTCCTGCAGGGACAGCCCCCAAACCCTGCAGGGACAGCCCCAAACCCCTCCTGCAGGGACAGGAACCTGCTCCACCTGACTCAAAAATAACTTCAATAAACACAGCAGAGAGGAGGGGGCTGAGCGGGTCAAAATCAAGTCCAAAAGCAACAGGTAACAAGACCTAGATGGTCTCGAAGTCGCTGTTTAAAATATGTGCAGTGCTCCTTAGAATCAGGTATTTTGGGGGAAAAATCTTATTTCCCTGCAAATGTCTATTTAAAGATTATTTCAGTGCTCCTTAGAATCACGTATTTGAGGGAAAATGTTATTTTCACGGCAAATCTCTAGTTAAAAATGCGTGAAATCCTTCTTAAAATTGCATTTTTTAGGGAAATTGTTATTTTCCCAGCAAGCCTGCCCTGCAGTGATCACTCTTGCCCACAGAATGACCTGCAAGCCCAGGCCACCCCCTATTTCCCAGGAAAACAAGGCACCCCAGCATTGCCCTGCACCCTCCATGTCTCCTGTCCCTGTCCCAGCTGCCTGCCCAGCACTGTTCCTGCTGCAGTTTACAACCTGTTGTATCCTTACTCAGAGTCCTCAGCAGTGACACTGAGCCAGGATTCACTTTGGGTTTGCCACCAGCAAATTCCAATGTCACAAACACCCAATCAGTAAAAAGCCAAACCAACCCAAAAAGCTTCATTTCTCAAAACAGGTTTTTGAAAAACACTAATCCTTACAATGTAGGGGAGCCTCTTTTCCCAAATCCACTGTTACTAAACTGAGCTAAAATGTAAAAGCTCTGAAAATCAATTTTGTTGGGTAGAACACTGTTGGGAATACACCTCCTCCAGTGAACAATATTTAAGAATTCCCCCTGGAATTTTCATTCTGCATGTTAAGAACATACTAATAATTAATTAATATTAATATCCACTTAATCCCTGCAGCCATTAACCACGGAACTATAACTTAGAGAGACAGAAGCAAACATTGCTTCAGAGTTGGACACAACACCCTGACCACATCCTTGAAAAACTGGGAATTATTCTGTATCAACACAGCTGCAACCCAATTTTTAGGATTTGAAGTTTCCTTTCTCGCCACAGAAAATTTAAATCACACGTGGCAGAAGCTGAAGGAATTTCCTCAGGGAATCCCCCAAGCCCTGCTCACCATGACGATGTCTCCAGGCTGGATGGTGATCTCGTCGTGGCTTCTGGATTCAAAAGGATACAGAGCTCTATAATACACTATTTTTACATCCTCCTGAGCAGAAATGGTTAGAGGAGCTTTCTCTGAGCAAAGGAAACAAACACACAGATACAGAGAGAAGAGATCAAACCACCTTGTTTTTAAACACTTGGAAAATGGGGTGAAAGTGGAGACGAGAATCCCCAAACATGGCAGGGTCTGCAGGAAGTGCCTCATCCCCCTTTTACACAAGGGGAAAGAGAAAAATGAATCATTTAAATACAATTTTATTACTTTCTCCTCTGAACAACAGGGAAAATCATAGAATTCCAGACTGGTTTGGGTTGGAAAGGACCTTAAAGCCCATCCAGTGCTCCAACCTGGCCCTGGACACTGCCAGGAACTGGGGACCCAGAGCCTCTCTGGGCAGGATTTAACCACAAAAGTGATGCAATCCTTTGGACAAATATTTAAACCAGTATTACATTCCCAAACAGTTCTTGTGTGTATCCAAGCCACTTAAGAGGGAAGCAGGATTCCCAACACAGGCAAAAATCAGGATACAATGTACAGAAAAAGCTCTCAGCTGAAAGTGACTGTGTGGAGAGCAGAAAAAGGGGGACTAAATTTTAGATTTCAGGTCATTCATTCAGTGAACAAAGGCAGGCAGGAAAAGAAAAAGGGTAGCAAAATGACATATTGTTCCTTCTCTAAAAAATCCCAAGGCTTACATCCCACACCCAAATAAAAACTGCAGAAATAGTTGCTGACATCTTGCATCCAGCCCCTTCCAACTGAGAGTCCCTCTGCCCTCGCCCTGCAGTCTCAGAGCTGTGCTCTCCCCTCTGCTGAACACCAGCCTTTGGAAAGAACCATTTTTGGAGCCTAGAGCTCAATCCATGCATTATTTACTTTAACAAGACTCACAGTCCAACCTCGAGCACCACCTTGTTCTGTGTTAAATGGGAAAAGAGAAGAGAACTGAGCTGTCCCAGAGCATCCCCTGCTGTCTGACCCTACCTGCGCTGGACCACGGAGCCTGGCCGGGCTTGCTGGGCTCCTGGTGGGGCTGGAAGAGTTTACTCAGCTTCTCCTGCATCTCCTGCTTCCCCTTATCCTCACTTTCCTTCTTCTTGGGCAGTTCTTCCCTTTTTTGCTTGTCATCCTCCTGGATTTTTTTTTGCCACTGAGGTTCCTCCTCCGGCTGTCCCCGCTCCAGCCGCGGTTTGTCCCGGTCCTGGATGCGCCTGGGGGACAATTGGGGGGGTCAGAGCCACTCAAACCAAAGCCCACCAAGGTTTTTGGGTGACCTCCAGTACAAAGTGTCCTCCTTAGGGCTTTTCCATGCCCTAACTTTATTTTGGTGAGTTACCAGCCGCTCCCCAGCACTCCTCACACAACAGTTCCCAGAAATCACAGACTCGTGGAACGGGTTGGGTTGGAAGTGAACTTAAAATCATCTCATTCCAACTCAAGGTAAGACTCCAAACAGCCAAATAGAAAGGAAAAAGCAGGAATCAGAACACGTGGCCATCCTTATCCTGATGTTGAGGGGCAAGGAGGAGAAGTATTTGTAAGTTTTACACAGCACTCCAGAGAATTATTTGGAATATTTCCCATTCCCAACACCACAGTTAACAAGTCCTTCCCCTCCACCAGAGGACAAGACATCAAGAAATGAATAAATATTCCCTGCTAGAAACAATTTTCCCCAGTAAAGATAACTCTGAAGACCCAAAGGACACCCAGTGAGTTCCAGTTTGTTCCATGACCTGTTCCACCCCTGGAACTTCTTCGGAGTTAGGGACAAATGCCTGAGAAGCAGCTGCTCCTCTCACACCTGGTGAGCTACACAGAGCAGAGTTAGTCCAAGGGCAGGGTGAATTCCTGACCCAAACACTGTGAGGGGAAAAACTAATCCATGGAATGCCAGCATCCCTGAGGCTGGAAAAGCCCTCCCAGCCCAGCCAGGCCCAGCTGTGCCCCATGCCCACCTTGTCCCCAGCCCAGAGCACTCAGTGCCACCTCCAGGTGACACCTCCAGGGATGGGCACTCCAAACTTCCCTGGGCAGCCCCTGCCAAGGCCTGAGCTCCCTTGCCAGGAACAAACTCCTCCTGGTGCCCAACCAATTCACTTCCCAAGCATTAAAGGGTGGCACTAGAGGACACAAACCTCATCTGCATCCCTGGAAGTTTTGGGCAGACTGGAATATTTCCTGAGAGATGCCAGGGGAGGTGTTACATTTAGGGCTCCATTAAAGCAGTTTGTTACCTCTGAGCTTCCTTTTGCTTTTCCAGCTCCACTGTCTTCCTTTCCTGCTCCTTCTGTTTCAACCTCTCAGCTTCCAAGCTCTTCTGCTTCTGGAGCTGCTGCTTGTTATGGATTTCTCTCAGCTCCTGGATTAAAAAAAGGAAAACAGGTGTAAACATCCACTCTGTGAATCACAACTAACGGCCCCAAAGAGCTCCCTGTGAGGGAACAACCCCTGGGAATTGCTGGGGACCTCTGTCCAAACTCACACTCCTGCCAAATGCAGATATCTCAGGTTCATTTCCAGGGTTTATGAACCACTCAGTGTTTTCCTATTTTTATCCATTCAACTGAGACATTAAAGGGTTAAGTAACCAGCAATCCTTTCAATGGGACTCTAAAAAACAGATAAAGCTTCATCTGAACAGTCACTTCTGTTTTATTTTGTTTGTTGGTTTGCGGAATTCATTTATTAAATTCCATACACAAATCTGCCCTCTGAGCTCTCACAACAGCAACTCTTAATCAGTTCCATTTGCCAATTAATGCTGATTTACTAAAGAACCTTCAGCACTGGTTTATACGCAGGAGGCTGAAACCCTTGAGGAATGTCTTTGGGATGAATCATGGTACAGAGAGTATTCATTCATTTACAAGTCTGTTTTTCTTTAATTAACTGGAAGGACATCGCCTGAAGAAGTTTGAATATAAATAATAAAACCAAGGTATTTTCCTCAAGATTTATTCTCTGCACTAACATCTATTAACACAAATCCAACTTTCATCTGGAATTGCTTTGCATAACCTGGAATTTTGCATCTGAACTCCTCAGTATTACAGGGGATAAAAGGAAAACTACCTATGATCACTGAGGATTTTCCCTGAAAATAGTTCTCTTCAAAAAACTGCTATCTTTTAATGGAGATATGGTACATGTCAAATTGAAACAGGTCATCTTGGAAGTACTTGGATAGCTATTCAGAGATTCACAATCTATGAACCACAGGAAGTTTTCATGTAAAAGCCCCCAAGCACTGACTCAAATGAGAAAATTGCATAAGGGACAGAAAAATAAATGTAGGTGATTCAGGGATGGAAGTTTCAAAAGGGAAGCTGATCCTTGTGGCCCAGGTCTCAGTTTTATTTCATTAACGCTCCCCAGTTTTAAATCCAATGAAGACTGAGCTCAGCATCACTAAAGAGAGAATCAGCTCTCAGGGAGGCTGGACCTAAAGCCCTGCTGAGGCCATGAACCCCCCTGAAATCCAGGGATACTCCCAGTTTGGGCAATACCTCGTTTTGTGGTCACCCTGAGTGTGCTGAGCAGGGGGAACCACAGTCCCCACGTCCCCTCTGTGACCTCCTGAACCCAAACCCACGGACAAGTGCATGGCACAAATTCCCAGAACGCTGGCAGTGCTGGGATTGGCACCCTTCAGCTGAGACAATCCCAGACTGGCTGGGTTGGAAGGGATTTTAGGGATTATCCAGTGCCACCCCTGCCATGGCAGGGACACCTCCCACTGTCCCAGGCTGCTCCAACCTGTCCAGCCTGGCCTTGGGCACTGCCAGGGATCCAGGGGCAGCTCCCTAAGGGATCTCACCACTAAATGCAGGATATTCACCACTTCCACGGCCAAATGGAAAACTGGGAATGCTGCAGCTGAGCCCCGTGTCTGCCTGGAGCAAGGAGATTCTGCTGTGAGCACACAGAGCAGGACGGGTAAATGCTGCTGCCAACTCTGGGACAAATAATTGAATTATTTTCTTTGCTTGTTTTGTCATTTCATCCACCTGCTCAGCTAAGTCCGGATCTCAGAGGAGATTTTAATAATTATTTCAGTTTTCCACAGACATTTTAACCTTATTCCCTCCAAGTCAAGCTGATGTGCTGGGTCAGTGCTCTGTGAGGGGATTTTTCTGTGACAGAAGTGCATGTTAAGAAAATCAAACCTAGTTTATAGTGCTGGCACTGGATGGAGCATGTTTTGGAGATGAAAAAATCCCACATACATCCCTCTTCGGGTCAGCCAGGAGGAAACAAAGATGTGCTGGGCATCTCATACAACAGAGATGCTCCACTGCTTTGCCAGGTGGGAGGATGGGGAGGAAGAACCAGCATCTCCCACAGCTCCACTGGGAACCAGTTAAACAGAACTCCAGCAACACTTCCACAGCCAAGACATCTCCAGCTGGATGTTCAGCACAGCCCCACACCCATCCTGCACAGACACAGCTCCCTGCCCCACTCCTGTGCTGGCACCCCAAGGACACACCAAGGCTTTGCTCCTTCCTGGGGTGCAGGACAAGGAATGCCCTACCTTAAAAGCACAAAAATTGTTACCTTGGCAGTTATTTCCAAACAGACCAACAAGGAGAATTTTGAGATGTTACAACAGCCACATTCATCATATTGAATAGGAATTAAAGCATTTCACAGAGCAGAGCAATAGTCACTATACACAGACAAGTCATTTGTTACAAAAACCTTCATGGTGGAAATGGAGTTGTTTAGGCCCAGATTGTGCCTTTTTGACAGAAAAACAACAGCACTTGGGACATTCAGGGATTACAGTACAAGGTTTCCATCAGACCTTCTCCCCTTGAGACAAGGGCATTTGATCCCAGAGGAATCCCTGCAGTTCTGTGCTCCCAGCAGCTTTTCCAGAGCAACCCTCTCCTGCCCCATCCCCGAGCTCCCAAAGCCTCTGCTTTGGCCTTGGCAGACAATTCCTCCCTTCCCCCCACCCTGGAGGGACTGGACAAAGGAATGATGTTGCCACCTCTATCCTACCTGGAATCACAAATTACAGTGATGTGTAGGGATACTTCCCATGCAAGTGTTTGCTTTTTAAAAATTCTGTAAATCATGACCAAACCAGGCGATTTATTTAAACTCTTGACGTTCCAGATAAACAAAAGATAAAAATCACTCATTAGTACTTTGCCCAAGTTGCCATTCAAGGCACACTCCTCATGCAGGCAATAAGGATTAGATTAAAAACCTAACTCTAAACTCTTCTCTTTGGTTTTGCTTTGGTGCTGGCACCCTTAGGAAACCCTGCCTGGGTGGAACACTGCACACTCATCTGCTTAGGGAAAGTGAAGCACATAACTGGAGGAGGCTCCTCACTCAGAGAGAGCTGGGTCCTGCCTGAGCAGGGCATGGAGACCTTGGGGAAGGAGTGTAAGTGCTGGATGCAGCCCAGGAGGAGCGCCAGGCACTGCAGCATTGCCTCTTCCACTGCCACTGACTGGAAGAAAGAAATGCTCAGATGTAAGCAGGCATTGGGAGCAGGAGCGCCCCGTCCACACGGATCACACGGACAGCACAGGACACACGGACAGCACCCGGACAGCTCCAGCCCTGCTGGGGCTTCTCTGCTTCTTCCAGGCACTGGGAAAAAGCTCTCAGCAAAACTGTTTCACAACCAGGAACTCATTCCTTGGGTGCTCGTGGGTAGGAACAGCAGCAAGAAATTCTGGATTCTTCCATGTTATAGGAAATGGGCATTTGGTGCTTGGAGACAGGAGTCACACCCAGGGGCAGTTCAGATCCAGGGACACCGGGCAGGAATTGTTCCCTGGGAGGGTGGGCAGGCCCTGGCCCAGGGTGCCCAGAGCAGCTGTGGCTGCCCCTGCATCCCTGGCAGTGCCCAAGGCCAGGCTGGACACTGGGGCTGGGAGCAGCCTGGGACAGTGGGAGGTGTCCCTGCCATGGCAGGGGTGGCACTGGGTGGGCTTTAAGGTCCCTCCAACCCAGACCATTCCATAATTCTATCACCCTAAAATAAACAAGTGACCAGCTCCATTTTATTGACACCTGTATCAATATTCATGATTAGATCTCTAGGCTGAGATTTTTAAAGAGCACTGGAAGTTTCATTTCTTTCAACCTTGTAACAAACTCAGCCACCTTATAGCCAAATACAGCCCAATCCACGAGACTGCTCTCTTATCTCACAAAATGCCCCAAATCTCATTTCAAAGGATACCTGAGCAGCCAAACAAGCACCAACAATCTCCTGAAACCATGAGGTTCTACCTAAAGATATCCAATACTACAATTCAAACAACCTGATTTGAAATATTAGTAACATTTTGTAAGCCTGAAAGCTGCTGGAAATGCATCAAAATCTATGAATATTTCCAACTCCAAAGGACTCATCAGAAGGAATTTAAATCAGTTAAATTAAATAGTTGTTTTGGAGAGATGACAAAAAAAAAATCTTCTTTGTCTCCCTAATCATTAAGACACTCAGTGAAGATGATGTAATTTAACACTTGTATAAAGTACTCACTAACTGCAGAACATACAAACATGGAGACAAATCCAGAGTATCCTGTAAACTGCTGTGGTGTTAACAAGTTGCCTGGTAAACTAAATTACCTTGATTAAACCCAGAGTTTGTAATTTGTTTGTTTGATGAAAATGTATTTTAAAAGGAAAGATTTCCATCTTTCCCACCTTGACCTATTGTCCCATAATTTACAAGAAGCCTTTATCACATTTAGAGGTCAGATGTGGTGGAATTGTTGATACACAATTTGAAAAAGTTCACATTTCACTGTGAGCATTATCCAGCTGCCTGATAATCACACAAATGGCACCACAGGAGCTGCTGCTTGTACACACCCAGGAACTGAGAACTCAACTAAAAGTTCTTCTGCTATTTGGGGAAATTATTAATTTAGCATTATTTACAAGCCAATTTCCAATGTCAGTCACTTTTCCAGTGGTGGTTCCTAAAAGTTGTCACAGACTTTTGATTTTTTAGGTAATTGTATGTGAGAATTATGGAAGCTCCTAAACAACCTGGTTTGGAGTGACATGGTCACCTGAGAGAGAGGTCACCTGTGCTTGGAGAACTCCCACTTCACACAAATCCCAGTGACCCCAGGATTCCAAGGAAGCCTTCACTGGCCTTGTGCATAAAATCTTGAGTGCTGGGCACTGCCCAGGCTCCCCAGGGAATGGGCAAGGCCCCGAGGCTGCCAGAGCTCCAGGGGCATTTGGGCAGCGCTGCCAGGGATGCCCAGGGTGGGGTTGTTGGGGGTCTGTGCAGGGCCAGGAGCTGGATCAATGATCCCTGGGGGTCCCTTCCCACTCAGGATATTCAATGATTCCAAGAACAACAACCAAAAAAAAAAATCACTGCTGCACTCAGCAGCTTCTAAGGGGCTTCTCTACCCCTTCCGTGCTGAGCCCACAAAAAGGTCTATGTGCCTTCTTAGGGATTTAAATCCAGCATTAAAATCCTCCAGGCCCCCCAAAATACACCTTGCACATCTTGAGAAACTACAGAAGGGAGAACTCTCTGAATTCAGCTCCCACTGCTCAGTTTCCTTGGTACAACTGGGGCTGGAGCGTGGCCAGGGCAGGGAACGGAGCTGGGCAGGGGCTGGAGCCCCAGGAGGGGCTGAGGGAGCTGGGGAAGGGGCTCAGCCTGGAGAAAAGGAGGCTCAGGGGGGCCCTGGTGGCTCTGCACAAGTCCCTGACAGGAGGGGGCTCAGGGGGGGTCGGGCTCTGCTGCCAGGGAACAGGGACAGGAGGAGAGGGAACGGCCTCAGGCTGGGCCAGGGGAGGCTGGGCTTGGACACCAGGAGCAATTTCCTGCTGGCAAGGGAGCTCAGGCCTTGGCAGGGGCTGCCCAGGGAGCTTTGGAGTGCCCATCCCTGGAGGTGCCTGGATGTGGCCCTTGGGGACCAGGTTCAGGGTGATGCCAGGGTGGCACTGGATGACCCTGAAGGGCCCTTCCCACCCTGACAATTCTGGGATTCTGTGACTGCCCCTCCTGAACTCAGCCCTTCCCAGAAGGACACGGAAGCTGCAGCAAGACAGGACTCCCCACATACAGAACCAGATGAATTCCAGAGTCTCCTCAAGCCAGAGGAGACTTCCTGCTCTTCCCAAAGAGGTGTCTCCACAAATCATCATCAATCCACTGAAACCAATTTCCGTGTTCAACTGCAAAACCATTCACCTTTAGTCAAGGCATTCTTGGATTCCTGGCACATGCTGATAAATCTGTGTGTAATGGGCAACTTCCATTTTTAATTAACATCAGCTTGTTATCTGTGAACTTCAACCCTTCAGTACTTAAAAGATTGAGGTTTGGGTGATTGGTTGGTTGGTTTCGGGGGGGTTTTTTTGCTGCTGTCACAATACCAAGACACCCCCTCTGCCCATTTATACTGTTTAGGTAGTTTATGATCAAACCAAAAACTCGCACTAATTTTAGAATTATTATCCTTTGGTCCAATTTATTACTTCTAAAGGACTTAATTAAAAAAATATACCCAGAAAGCACAACATATTAAGATGTATCCAAAAATCACATATAAAGAAAAATTAAGCGAGGTTTAAACCTCAAGAATTAATTAAGCAAGGATTAAACCATTCTATTTTCTTTTAAATAAAAATTGTGCCCATTTTGTTTGTTCTGTGTCTGACTCTGCAGAGATCCTCCTCTTCCATCCTCCCTGTCTCAGATTGGGAAAGTCATCTTGAAATTTACCTTAGAACAGGGCCACACTTTTAATTTTTCTTAAAATTATTAATAACTCTAATTTAAACAAGCTATTTGTTGCTGAAATTCAACCCCACCTTCCATCCTAAATTGTTTGATTTAATCCCAGTTGATCAACTTTCAAAATGACTCCATTAATGTCTCCATCACATTGATTTTCCTGCTGAATGCTTGCAGCACAATTTGTGACACCTTGAGGGAAATGGACTATTTCTGGTCAGCTTTTAGGAGAACCCACCAGTGGAATTGGCAGATAAAGTGCTTGAACATTGGAATACTTTATGAAAAAAGGAATTCTATTACAAGTTTGTAACTACAGACTGATTTCCAGCTTCTCTCTGCAGAACCCTGACATTTCTGGTGCGGAAATACACAAAAAAATCACATTTTTAACCAAGACTAAACAATAACGCATGAAACCACAAACCACAAACAGCAGGGACAAGAAGGAGCACACGGACAGCACATAAAAATTCAGTGTGGCAGCAGAAAATCAAGTCTCTTTTACTCAAGATTTCAATTTGAAGTCCTGATTCCAGCAGATTTGCTGACCTTGTCCTGCACTTCTTGGAAAAGCACAGAAATTGGTAATTTCATATTTGCAATCGTAGATCCGGAATCAGGGCTCAAATTTCCTCCTAAAGAGATTCTGCAGATTAAATTGATTCAAACCCTGAGTTTGAAAGCCGAGCAGCATTTTCTTAAAAATAAAATTAAAATTCAATAAAATGCCCAACAGACAGATCTGAGAATGCTCCCAAAACTGACATCCTTCATCACTTCAGTTCATTTTTTTTTTTCCACAATCAGGTTAGAAAATAATTAACTGAACATTCAGAAAGGCTTAACGAGTCCTGGGTTACCTTCAGCTGATTATTGAAAATATCAATTTCCTGCAGTTTAGATCTGGTCTCTTTCTCCACCTCATCCAGCTGGTCCCGCAGCTGCTGCCGCGCCAGTTCCTTGGCTTCCAAGGCTCTTTTGATGGTGAGAAGGGAATCCCCTGGTTGTGAACACACAGACAAATCAGTATTTTCTTCTCTGGAACAGTTCAGGCCATAGAAAGCAGCATTTTCCCATCTGCATCTTGCAGCACACCAGGAGCAATGCCAGGGGACACTGCAGTGAGGGAACGTGTCCTGCCCCAACTCAGGCACGCCCAAAATCTACTCACTGTGCAAGCTGTTCTGCTGGACTTGCTTGAGCTGATCATTCAGCAGCTGCTTCTCTGGGATCAACCTGCCCAGCATCTGCTGAGACTCCTGAGCCCCGGGCACGGGCAGGGACAACAGGAACAGAAACAGGCAAAAAGGTGAGTGAGGGACAACTTCAGCCACAAGACCTCTCATTTTAATTTCTTCTTTATTTTTCCCTCACTGAGTGATGTAGTGTTGCTTATTTCCCTCCTGGTGTATTAGTGCTCTTATCCAAGCACTGTCTGTGTGACAACCCCACAGCCCCCAGACATTCTCTGCCAGTCCAGAAGAGTGGTTGTATCAAACTGAACTGATTCTCATTGAAAACTGAACATGGCTTGGAATTACCCAAAACCGNTGAGGGCAAAAAGATGAAGAGAAATTTGAGGAAATGTTCAAACAAGTGCGTACTAAATGTTTAATTCTGATTTTAATAAATGAAACAAAATCCCAGAATCCTGAGGCTGGAAAAGCCCTCCCAGCCCAGCCAGGCCCAGCCGTGCCCCATGCCCACCTTGTCCCCAGCCCAGAGCACTCAGTGCCACCNCATTCAGCAGCTGCTTCTCTGGGATCAACCTGCCCAGCATCTGCTGAGACTCCTGAGCCCCGGGCACGGGCAGGGACAACAGGAACAGAAACAGGCAAAAAGGTGAGTGAGGGACAACTTCAGCCACAAGACCTCTCATTTTAATTTCTTCTTTACTTTTCCCTCACTGAATGTATTATTGTTTATTTCCCTCCTGGTGTATTAGTGCTCTTATCCAAGCACTGTCTGTGTGATAACCCCACAGCCCCCAGACATTCTCTGCCAGTCCAGAAGAGTGGATGTATCAAACTGAACTGATTCTCATTGAAAACTGAACATGGCTTGGAATTACCCAAAACTGAGGGCAAAAAGATGAAGAGAAATTTGAGGAAATGTTCAAACAAGCACTTACTGAAAGTTTAATTCTGATTTTAATAAATGAAACACAAAATCCCAGAATCCTGAGGCTGGAAAAGCCCTCCCAGCCCAGCCAGGCCCAGCTGTGCCCCATGCCCACCTTGTCCCCAGCCCAGAGCACTCAGTGCCACCTCCAGGCACTCCTGGCACACCTCCAGGGATGGGCACTCCAAACCTCCCTGGGCAGCCCCTGCCAAGGCCTGAGCTCCCTTGCCAGCAGGAAATTGCTCCTGGTGTCCAAGCCCAGCCTCCCCTGGCCCAGCCTGAGGCCGTTCCCTCTCCTCCTGTCTCTGTTCCCTGGCAGCAGAGCCCGACCCCCCCAGCTGCACCTTCTACTAATAGTTAATTAATAATATTAATAACAGCATTAATGGTTAGTAACTTAGATCAGGAATAGAAAGACAAACATTTACAGGATTATAAAGATTTTCCCTTTAAAGGAATACATTCTGGCCAAAAGCCATGGAACACAAGCCCTGTGGGATGAGAATCCTGGAGTGCTCGATCTCTCCACTCAGAGCTCCTGAAGAGGATTCTGATCTCTCTCAAACTCAGCACGTGGTGGAAGGTTGTGACCTGCTGTGTTATAGGGGTCCCTGCAGATGATCCCCTCCCTTTGGAGGATCCCATTTATGTGTTTCCTGTAGAACCCTGGCCCTTTCCAGAGCATGAAGTGCCACCTCACACACTTTTCTGAAGCCTTGACCTCCAAGCTCAAGTTGCCAAACCACCTTCAGCAGCACGAGGTGAAACTGCACCTGAGTATCAACATCCCATCCTTCCCACAAACCCTGTAACTCCTCTGAGCAGTTTGGAACTGCAGGCCTTTGAGGAATCAAGCAGCTGACAGCTTCAATCTGCCACAGAGGACTGCAAATGACATCATTCAGTGCTAAGAATAAATGTCCCCTGATCCCTGAACACCAGAGTGAGCCCCAGGGATGTCATGGACTCCCCATCCCTGGCAGTGCCCAAGGCCAGGCTGGACACTGGGGCTGGGAGCAGCCTGGGACAGTGGGAGGTGTCCCTGCCATGGCAGGGGTGGGATGGAGTCATCTTTGAGGTCCCTTCCAACCCAGACCATTCTGTGATTCCACAATTCCACGAAAAGTCTTAATTTTGGTTCCAAGAACCCAGGATTGGCTGCACTGCCATGGCTTTGGGCTGTCCCACTTTCCTCCTGCCAGACCCTGACTGGGCTCTGCAGGGCCCAGCTCAGCTCTGAGCATTATGCAACGACTGCAGCCTCCCGTGAGCTCCTCATGTTCCAGAAAATACCCTGAGACAGCACAGCACAGTCAAGGACTTAAGGAATTCACTAAGTAGCAAAGTAGCAAAATACAGATGGAACTACAGATTTGGTTATCAGGAGCTGCACGTGTCCCTCACTGTTCAGCTGCCTGCTGCAGCAGCACAGCTTTCCCAGCCCCTGGAGGAGATCCCAAAAGCTGGATGCTCCAATCCTACCCTGCGCTGGGGCAGCCTCGCCTCCAGTCCTGGGGACAGTTCTGACTGCCTCAATAAAAGAAAGATCCAAAGCTGTTGGAAAGTGTCCAAAGGAGGGACACGAGGATGGGGAAGGGTCTGGAGGGGCCCCACGAGGTCACTTGGTCAGTTCAGCCTGGAGGAGCCTGAGGTCAGAGCTGCCCGGGGCTGCAGCTCCTCCCGAGGGGCAGCGCAGGGACAGCTCCGAGCTCTGCTCTGGGACAGGGACAGCAGCCAGGGAGTGGCTGGAGCTGGGCCAGGGCAGGCTCAGGCTGGAGAGCAGGGCAAGGTTCTTCCCCCAGAGGCTGCTGGGCACTGCCCAGGCTCCCCAGGGAATGGGCACGGCCCCGAGGCTGCCAGAGCTCCAGGGGCGTTTGGGCAGCGCTGCCAGGGATGCCCAGGGTGGGGTTGTTGTGGGTCTGTGCAGGGCCAGGGCTGGGACTGGGTGATCCTGGGGGTCCCTTCCAGCTCAGGATACTCCATGACTGCCACCCTGGGGCTGTTATCTCCCCAGAACAAACGGGAACCAGCAATGTGCACAATCTATAACCTCGCTCTGGTGGGAGGTTCCCTGCCCATGGCAGGGGGTGGAACAGGATGAGCTCTAGGGTCCCTTCCAAACCCAAGCACTCTGTGTCTCCGTGGCTCTGAGAATGCTGAAGACCAACCAAGCAGCAGAACGGATGCCAACATGAAACAGAAAAATTCTCCTTTTCACACAAAGCACAAAAAGCACCCCAGGACAGCATTTGAGGGTGGAATGTGGTCACAACATCAGCTGCTTTGTTAGTCCAGGCCAGAACATTTCCAAACATCCCGGATTACTCCGTGCACCAAATAGTTTGGGGAGTGTGTAAGGACAGAGAATGCCAAGGGATCGTGAAGGTCAAGTCTTGTTTCCTGAAATCCCAGGCAGCCATGGAATAAGCACCTATCCAATAACACCCACCACATGGATTCCACATCCCTTCCCTGGACTGAAGGAACAGCTGAAAGAAATTAACGGCATCAGTAACTCTGGAAACTCAGGCAACAAGAACTGGTCCAGAGCTGAGTAATGTCCCACATGGCAGAGGAAATCAAAACCCAGTTCCTGCCCCTTGAACAAGGGAAAAGTCTCTTCCAATCACCTGGGAGCCAAAGTGTCCATCAAGGAGGTGAAGAACCCCTGCAGGGAGTGGGCAAGCCCCACACATAACAGCAGAGATGTGTTCCAAACACAGCTCAGGTACAAATGAATGTTTGGAAAGCAGATCCTTCTGAAGATCCCTGGGAACAGCACTCGACCAGAGAGCACAGAGCCAGAGAATGGCACACGTCTCCATCACCCAGGATTAACTGGGACACCACTTTCACAAGTTTAATCAAACTGCATCTTGGAACTAATTAATAGGGTGAAGAATAATTACTCCTCTGAATTAACTCGTCTTCCCACAGGAAGTGTCAGATGTATTAAACTGAACTACTGCCAAGTGAAGATACGCCACCCTACAAAGATAACAACAATACTGACTTTTTAACCTATCTCAGAGTTTAGAGGATGAAAATCTTATTTTTAAAACTCATTTACAACTTCAGTCTGTCCTCTACAGATGAGATAGGAAAATTTACAGGATACTTGAAAAACTGATATTTTTTTTCAGGAAACAGCTTTAAGGTTCTCCCCAGACAAAATGTGGCCTTTTCTCCCAAGCAGTGACATTTTCTGGGATCACAACTGGGATAAGAACACCTCAAGTGACACTAAGAGAAGTACCAGTGGTGGAGATCCCTGAGAGCAGACACAACCCTACAGCCACAGCCATTGCTGCCAAACCACCCCAAAGCCCCAAACCCAGCAGAACAACTGCCAAGGAAAGCAGCACTGAAGCTGGGATGGAACAGCAGGATTAGGTTTTAAGCCAGGTTTTACACCTCAGCCCTGTAATGTAAGTGTGAGATTCTCCTGGTAGTGCTAGAAACCCACTGAGAGCCCCCATGATCAGCCAAGAATTAATTTCAAGCAATATGAAGTATTTAACAAAGAGAAAAATTCCTAAATCAAATGCTACAACCCACTGAAAAACCCTTACAAAGAATATTCTTTCACCACAGGTAGGCACCTACTCAGCTCCACCTCTAATTTGACAGAGAATTTTAGATCAGTAAGAAAGGCAAATGCCAGGCTTAGATCAAGAACTCCTTGGTTTCACTGGGAACTTCCATTTGGAAAGTTCTTTATTTTTCATCATTAAAAAAACCATCAAACCAAGCCACTTCAGTGAAGTCAATTCTTTCCCCCAGCACACAAACAGTAAAATCTACACTGGAAGATTTCCTTCTCCTCATCCCCAAAAACACCTGCAGCCAAAGCATTTGTTCAGGATATTGATGCATCAGAGAAGGTCAAAATTCAAGGCTAAGAATAAAATCAGAGAACGTTTTCTCACCTGTAGCTGCTGCTGCAAATGGGTGATTTCTGCGATCCTGAGCTCTCTGGATTTATTTGTACTTTCAATATCTTGTCTTTGGGTCGACAGCCGACACCTGATATCCTGAAGCTTCCCCTCCAACTGGTTTCTTTTATCATTCTTTAAAGAAAAGAAAGATATCTATTTTATTTTTTTAAATCAAAATGTTTGGTCGTGCAAGCCAGCATCTAAAAACAACTTTTATTCCATATTTAAAAGAGAAATTCTAGAAAATAAACACGGCCAGGGCACAGTCACCACCACGCTGTGCTTGTGTGTTTGAGCTGCACCACCACCACTCACGAGAGCTTCCAGTTCGAATTCCAGGGTTTTCTTCTTTGCCTTCAGCACCACGATGTCCTCCTGCTCCTTGTTCCTCTGGTTCAGCAGCTCCTGCCGCCGGTTGCGCTCCCACTCCAGCTGCCTCTGCCTCTCCAGCTCCCGCTTGGCAGCCTGAAGTGTTCAAAAATAAATATCTGTGATTTCGGATATTCATATTCTAATATTCAGTTAAAATATTGGTATAAACTGGGAGCTGCTCTGTGCCTCTGCACACACAAATTGCTCAGTGGTTGCAATGGTTCCCTGCACAGCAGAGGTGACAGAACAGAAAATCCCTCTGTTCCCCTGTTTTCCAAGATCCAGCTGGCTGATGTAACAGGTTGTTTCATATTAGGACTTGGAGAACTCTCCAGGACATATTCAAATTCCTTTCCAACCTCCAACACGAGACCTTTTGCAGCTTTGCAAAGAACAGCCACGTGTTTCTGTGCTGAACTCATCATTGCTTGGCAATGGGAGAAAATAAGAGCTTTTTGGGTTAACCAGGGTGTGCTTCCTTTAACAAATTAAAGGCCAGGGTGGATGGTGCTAATTGGTCTGGTGAATGTTATCCCTGGCCATGGCAGGGGCTTGGAACTGGAGGATCTTTAAGGTCCCTTCCAACCCAAACTGTTCTGGGACTCTATGGAATGAACACATCCCCAGAAAATCATGAATGCCACACGTTTTTTTTTCATTCATTCAAGCACCTCTTAACATCAAATATAATAATAATAGTAACAATATTATTACTTTTAAAGAAGTGAGAGATCAGGAGCATGTTGTTCCAGATGTCAACGTCTCACCCATTCATTTCACAGGACAAATGAAGCAATAACTGCCCCTTCCTTGCCTTTAACACCCCAGAAATCTCAGTTCCTGCTTTAAATGTTTGCTCAGCAGCACCCTGAGTGCCCAGCTCACACCCGGATCCCCAAAGCCAGGCCACAACCCCTCCCTGTGCTTGCCCTGCGTCACCTCTCTCCTCTCGATTTCCTTCCTCCTCTCCTCCTCGCGCTGCCGCTCCAGCTCCCGCTGCTTCTCCAGCTGCTTCTCCAGCTCCAGCTGCCGCTTGCGCTCCTGCTCCTGCCGCTCGCGCTCCTTCCTCTCCTGCTCGGCCCTCTCCAGCTGGGCCAGCCGCTCCTGCTCCTTGCGCTGCTGCTCCAGGAGCGCCTGCCGCCGCTTCTCCAGCTCCAGGTTGCCCCGCTCGAAGTTCTCCCGTTTCTTGTCTTCAAACGTCACTGTGAGCATGGAAACACGGGGTAAAAAGGACAGTTAAACTCTGCCACCGGATTCAAAACAAAGAAATCCATGTAAATCCAAGTGAATCCCTAGAGAAGTGAAGCAGCCTTGCAGCAGGAGAGGGTGCAGCTCCCCTCTAGGGATAACTGAGCTCTGCAGGCCAGCCTGGGGTTTGGCATCAGCACTGACATTGCTGATCCCCTCAAACCACATCCTCAGGAAACTGAGGAGGGAATTCCCGTTCCTCAGGCCTCCAGCTTTCTCCACAAAGCTCAGGAAAATGGGGATATGTGTCTGGGGAGACACAATAAAGAGGCTCTCGCACCTGCCAGGTTCAGCAGAAAGAAGGAAAAATGGTTGGATTTATTTACATTATTTCATTCTTATACACGTCCCAACTCCACAAGGGATTGGAGAGCATGTCACTTCCTTCTCAATCCCACTGGCGAAGAAAGGCGCTCATCAAAGTTGTCATATCATAAAAGGAATGAAAAACAGAAAATACCGTTAAGTAAACACTGGCTATTATTTACATGAATCTGTGTGAGAAAGAATCTGACTCCAAGGTTAAAAACAGAAGGCTTACAAAAACCAGGGCAACAGGGATAATTTAGACAAACCATTCTCCAGCTGATCCTCTGTGAGGATGCAGATCTGGAATTCCTCTATACCTTGGATAATAGCAGCAGCCCAAGAGCCAACACTTCCATTAGTGCAGGGCAAAGAATTCAGCTGCTGACATCGTTAAAAAGTCATTATGCAAATGACCAGAACTTATTTGAAGTTGCTATTCTCACTAGATTACTCATTTCTGTCAGGAAGAGAAATGGTTTAGGTTCTTGAGCAGCTGAGCCCAGTAAGACTGGATTCCTGCAGATCCACATCCTCACCACTTACTGTCCTAAAAAAATGGCCAGCACAGCTTCCCTGAGATCCCTCTGCAGTCCCAGGGATTGTCCTTCCTTCCCTGTTCCTCGTTCCTCCACCCCTCCCTCCAAACGATTCTTCCACTTCACCTTCTGCTCCTTTTCATACCCTCCATGCCCCATTCCCACAGCCCAAAGTCGGGATTTCTCTCCCTTGCACAGCCAACATGGACATTTTTGGGATGCAAGGCCAGGGAGAGCCCACATTTCCTTCCAAGTGTGCACACAGGGTTGGACACACCAGCCCAGCACCTCCTGAACCAGCTGAACTCTTGTCTTTTTGAGTTTGTCCCCCTTTCCAGCTGCCAATCCCCTCTTCCCTCACTTATTTTCCTGGAACTGCTGAAATCTGTATAAAGTCCCCACTGTTACACACACTCCGAGGAAACAGGTCACTGTGGGAATACTGGGATCTTTCCCAGAGCACCTCAGCCAAGCTTTGCTCCACCAGAGGATGAAGGCAGCAGGAATTTCTCCTCACAATCCTGTGCCAGGGCTGCAAAGGGCTGCCGGAGATGAGGAGCCTGATGGCTCTTCCCATCTCCAGTGTCACCAACCCCAAGGATCAGGGAACAGGCAGGAATGAGCTGCACCCAGCAATGTCTTGGTTGTGCCTCTGACATGTCCCAAACTGCTCTGGAAAAACAACATTTCCCAGTCAGCCTGTGACCTGATGGGGACCTCCCTGAGGGAACAGCACACTAAATATCCCTGCTCTCCCTTGCTCACCTGGTAATTTCTTTTCCAGTTGCTGCTGTTCTTCCTCCAGTGCTGGTTCTTCTGGTAACCTTTGGTCTACAGACACTGAGCTGGCAGCAGAAATCCCACTGCCAGAGCGGACTCTTCTGCCAAGGAAACAGGAATGGCAGGTGCTTAACAGAACCCAGGCCTGCCCAAATCATCTATGATTTAATGATGAGATCAAATTAAATGCAACAATGTAATGTTTAATGGTACTCGGTGTTCATTCAGTGCTGCCCAGAGCGTCTCACTCAGGCATTGCCTCAGGAGAACAGGATTTTCCAGGATGCCAGAAGTTCACTGGTGAGCTGAGAAACCCAGTCCCAAGTTCTCCATGCAGCTTCCAGATGGGTTCAACCCTGCCCCCAGGTTCTCTCACCTGGGGAGAGATTTTTTCCCCAACCAGTGTGGGTTTGGGGCAAAGCTGACCTAACTACAGCAAAAATTGCAGAGACAGAGGAAGAGCTCACTAGAGCCAAGCTAAAAGCAAGATCCCAGGTAGAATATACAAAAATTGGAGCTCTTCAGGAGGATGTCTGAAGAACATGGTATGCAAACATTTATTTCTATTGCTGTTACTGCCTTCACATCTGTTTCTCCACAAAAAAGGTGAAATGGAGCAAGAGAAGTGAGGAGTGACTCCACTGGGTCCCAAATCCAGCTGCACCAAAAGAGGTCTGGATGTGGCGCAGTGCAAATCCTTAAAAGGCTTGGAATTCCAAAACATTCCAATTGCTCTGCAGGACCATAAGCCTGAAGTTAAATCTAGATTTCTATGGCCAGACTGAGCAAGATTTGGAAGGAGTGCCAGCATAAACATCCACCCAAAGCCTGTTCTTACAGGGCAAAAGGAGAGGGGCCACTGCTCAGTGCCCTGTACTTGGCACTCACAGAACTGCCCCAAACGAAATCCAGAACTCGGGAGCGGGATTCCCAAGGGAGGAGCAGCTACCTGAAGGAAGGTGGGATGTACTCTGGAGGCAGTGCAGGTGGCAGTGGCTGACCAGACATGGCTACATCGATGAGGTGCATAGCCAGGATGAACTCCTCAGCTGTCAGCTTCCCATCTTGATCAATGTCAGAGAGATTCCTTGTTAAAGGGAAGGGACAAAGCAAGGAAATGATTAAATATTAAACATCACCGTTCAAAGGCATCGTTTCAACATATACAGCTCCAAATTCATTCAATTTTTTCACCGTTTTTTCCACACTACTTTGCTTTTTCAGAACAAATGGAAAGCAAACCCCAAATGCTTCCCTATTTCCCCCATTTCCCGTGGCTGTCTGCCTTAAATCCAGTCCTGCAGCCACGGCTCGTCCTTCACCTGCTCTGAGTGCTGCCTGGAGCACATGCCAGAGAAGGAACTTTAACCAGTGGAGTTCTCCTGAACACCTCCTGAACACCCAAAAGAACCAGCTCAGATGTTTGGCAGAACTTTTTGGTTTGGTCTCCTCCCTCCCTGGAGGCTCCTATCTCACATTCCAGACCCCCACTGGCAGTGAAATCAAAGCCATGGTTCTAGTCCTGACAAGCACAAACCCACCCTGGCACTGTGCACATATTAAAAATTACAGAGTAACATCTCTGGTGGCCCCAAAGCAGAGCTCCAACAGAGGCATAAATGTTTTTACTCCTGTTAAGGTGGTGTTGGACAAAATTAACAGCCAGGGACAGCAGCCAGGGAGCGGCTGGAGCTGGGCCAGGGCAGGCTCAGGCTGGAGAGCAGGGCAAGGTTCTTCCCCCAGAGGCTGCTGGGCACTGCCCAGGCTCCCCAGGGAATGGGCACGGCCCCGAGGCTGCCAGAGCTCCAGGGGCGTTTGGGCAGCGCTGCCAGGGATGCCCAGGGTGGGGTTGTTGGGGTCTGGGCAGGGCCAGGGATGGGACTGGATGATCCCTGTGGGTCCCTTCCAGCTCAGGATTTGTTTCTCCAGCATGCTGCACTCCAATCATGCAGGAAAATCTCCCAGGATACTGGGAAAATCAAAGGGAAATAAGTGATAAATTCTTCTGGTGTTCCAAGGCACAGGACTTAGTCGACGGGATTTAAATTTGGGAGGCAATCACAGCCTCACTTGATCCACACCTGTGTCACTGAACTCCTCGGGCTGGAGCACAGAACAAGCCAGGAGACTGAGAATGTCCCATGCCAGGAAATCTTATCAGCTGGGTCCACACCCGGGTTAGGAACTGCCAGCACAGGCTGAGCATCAACCCTTCCCTTTGTGTGCCTGAGTGAGGGATGCCAGCCCCAGCACAGGCTGAGCATCAACCCTTCCCTTTGTGTGCCTGAGTGAGGGATGCCAGCCCCAGCACAGGCTGACAAACCCTGCCCCAGACAGCAGCAGCCACAGAGCAGGGCTCGGGAAAGGACAAGAGCTGGAACATCCCTGCCTTATCTCAGTGGGTTGGCACTTGTGAGTGTCCCCAGCTGAGCGAGCCCTGTTTGGAGCTCCTGGAGAGAGCTGGTGGCAGCTGCCTGCCCACAGCACCACTCCAAGGCTGGCAAAAGCAGAGCATTGCTTGGTTAATCATCTGCTGAGGGACTGGGCTGATTTAATTTTATCCCTTTGTTAGGGAACAGAGAAGGAAAGAGTGGTTTTTAATTTATAACCCAGCTCCCAGGGCTTTGCAAAGAGAACAAGTGCAGCTGAATGGCCTTGTCAGAGGGACTGCAGCACTGCCATCCTCACACTGAGCCCCTGGGCCAGCTCCAATGCTCCCCAAGCAAACATTCCTAAAGGACAGAAGTTAATTAGGAACAACTTTCTGTGGGGCAATAAAAACATAATAAAGTTCAGCAAACAACAAGTTGGTAGGCAAAGGGGAAGCTGAGACAAATCCTTTTAAAATCCATTCTTGTAAAGGTCTGTAGCTCCAGCCCCCAGGAAATCAGCCCTCCCAAACTCACGGAAAAGGCAGAGAAACCCCACAGAAAGTGTGGTTTGGGTTAAGTTTCCTGTTCCACCACCTGTGCAGAGGTAAATGTTTCCCTGGTGCTGTACCAGGGGATGTGGAAGGCACAGGATGCTGAACACCTGCTCTGCCTAAAAACCCAGCATTGAACCCCAACTTCCAAACCATCACACAAAAGATGCTCCTGGTACTCTTGTGGAGTAACATTAATAAAGGCACAGAAGTGCAGGTTTTGTTTGGGAAGTTACACATGAAAAAGAGCAACGTGTGACTTATCAGTGAGACTGGAAATGGAGAAAACCCCACAGACTCCAGTGCAGAGGTTTCAGAACAGTTTGGGTTTTGATGGAAATGGAAACATCTATTTTACCATATTGTAGCCAGCTGAGCCTGGGGTAAACTTGACTGCATGAGAATCGTTCTCGCTTGGGGACCTAAAAGGGAAACCAATATTAACAAAATAAGCAAGAGATGTGACCAGCAGGAACCTGGCTCCCCCAAATAACCGAGAAATAATCCTTCCCTTCTGCACAACACCCACAGAATCCCCCACTGGGTTGGGTTTGGAGGGACCTTAAAGCCCATCCAGGGCCACCCCTGCCATGGCAGGGACACCTCCCACTGTCCCAGGCTGCTCCCAGCCCCAGTGTCCAGCCTGGCCTTGGGCACTGCCAGGGATCCAGGGGCAGCCACAGCTGCTCTGGGCAACCAAACCACTCAGATTAAAACCCAAGAAAGCTCTAAACCACAAAAAGATGCACCAGAACTGGTAAAATCAGGCCAGGGGACCAGTCTAGTCTCTCCCTGGAAGTGGACACTGCTCTCAGCAGTGGGAGAACCAAGCACTGGAAATGGCTGCACCAGTTTTCACAGAACCCACTGGGCCCTTTCCCAGAAGCATTTCCCAGAGTCAGCTTTGCAGAAAACAAAGGAAAGATGGTGATAAAATGATCCCAGCTATGATGAATATTTGCTTCCTGACAAGAGCCTTGAGCACTTGAGAGACTCAAACAGAAAAACAGTGATGAGCCTCTTACCATGTGAACATCCTCAGTGGCAATAAATTGGCCTCTTACAGCTCAAACAAGGAGACAACAGAAGCTGTTCCAGTACCTGTCAGGTGTCCACTCATGGTTTTGTCGTGGCTGTTGAAGAGCTGCCGGTACTTGAGCCGTGAGGACTGAGGCACAGCCCACTCTGCCACAGCAGGAGCACTGCAAGGACAGCGGGGACAACAGGGACAGTTGGAAACGTCAGCTCAGGAAGGTAACAACCACAGAGTCATAAAATCACAGAAGGTTTGGGTTGGGAGGGACCTTAAAGCCCACCCAGTGCCACCCCTGCTATGGGCAGGGACACCTCCCACTGTCCCAGGCTGCTCCCAGCCCGTGTCCAGCCTGGCCTTGGGCACTGCCAGGGATCCAGGGGCACCCTGCACAGGGCACCCTGTGCCAGGGCCTCAGCCCCCTCACAAGAGGCTGAAGTGTTGCACTGAGATCAAGTTTTATGCCTGAAATTGTTCTTTTCCCCAGTTTTGCTGTGAGGGTGGGGAGGTACTGAGGTGTCCCAGAGCAGCTGTGGCTGCCCCTGGATCCCTGGCAGTGCCCAAGGCCAGGCTGGACACGGGCTGGGAGCAGCCTGGGACAGTGGGCGGTGTCCCTGCCATGGCAGGGGGGGCACTGGTTGAGCTTAAGGCCCCTCCCAACCCAAACCATTCCAGGATTCCACGATCTAATATTCCCTGCTATTCCTGAAACCATCACAGGTTTGACCTCTCGTTTGCATACATTTTTTGCAATTCAGTCTCTTGGAAGATGTTTTTTTCCTGAGAGTTTTGCTTTTTATTTTACTGGCAGAGAATGAAGCAACTTAAAACTGTTCAGAGGAGCTACAAGCTTTTACCTAAACTTGTAACAGGAAATGCAGAATAACATCCCATTTTACTCTGCCTTTAACTGTTTCTCTTAGCCAAATAGTTCATAAGCTGATGAAGGAAAACAAATGTAAAATATACTGGAAATGTAGAAAAAAGGTGTGAAAAAGGCACACTTGAATGTAAAGTTTCTCATAATGGAACTCGAGTGAGGAATGTAGTATTCCCAGTTTTAATTCATTCCCATAACAGGTTGAGTTGATTTGTAGCTCTAATTTCCCAGGCTGAGAAGTCTTGATTCTAAAAATCAAGGAGCAGAGTTTTTCTGTCTTTAGGCACATTCAAACTTTGGCTTTTTTTGACCTTATAAACCATTCCCACGTGACAAGACACAAACCAGTATCTCTATTTCTATTTTTGATCTCTGAGATTTAACAATATCCTTTCATGGGAGCAAAGCAAAAACAAGCTGCCCCTTCAATGATGAAATAAGAAAAAAGGCTAAATATTGAATTTTTACCCATAGGAACTCCTCAGTTTTGCTGGATTTGGGGGTTCCACACACTAAGTTTACTTCTGTGTCACACATAAATTATTACAGAGCATCCCTATTCTGTTCCTGGCAGGTTTAGATTTCAGAAAGAAAATTAATTATTTTGAAAGACTTTTAATTATTTGCCAATAACGAGTAGTGTCACTTATCTAACAGCAAGGCCATAGACAAGCCTGCACAAGGAAATGAAAATAAAACCAACCATTGTGTCCCAAGCCATTTTCCTCTTGCAAAGAAAACCCCATGCCATTGATCTGTGAGACAGATTATTTATAAAGACTTGGGGAAATCCCTCTCCTCCCTCCTCTAAGGAAGTTTTAGTTTGTTAGATCCATTTTTTTAAACCAGAGTAAAACCCTTTTTGCCCAATCACACATTTTTCTAGGCCTTGGAATCATCTAAAAGCCCTTTAAGTGATTTTTCGTCCAGAACTTGAAGACTATAGAAGAAACAGTGATGTGGACTGCATTTAAAATATGAGACCTATTAAATATTTTGCTTTTAGGAATTACCCTGGAGGTGCTAATTTTAAACAACTTATTACTTGTCTTGTTTTCACAGTACCAGGAGTGTCTGTGCACGATGCAGGTTACGTTTACAGAAGCAAATGCTGTTTTAAAAATCAAGTGAAGATAGTGTCAGCACTGTTAGTAGTTAATCATTTTATTATTTACTATTATTATTTTTATTGTTATTTTATTTCCATGGTTCCCTGCTCCCAGAACATTCCCTGCAAAGCCACGGCACCCCACAAAATGCTGAAGTGCTGCCTGTGCAGGAAGATTTCTGCAGAACTATTATTCCAGACACCACCCTGTGCAAGGGAAGGAGTTTTTCCAACCCCAGGGACCCAACCCCCCTGGCTGCCCCTCCCTGGCCCAGCCCCACCTGGCCACGTCGAAGGATTGTGCCTTTTGCAGCTTGGCATTGAGCTGTGCTCCCGGCCCCGAGCGGCTGAAGGAAGAACTCTTTGGCAAAGTGGCTGGGAAGAGAGAAAACAGGGATTTGTTGCTATTCACATGGGCAGTTCCCGTGACATTCACTCAGCTCCTATGTCAAGTACGAGCACTGTGGGTCTGATGGGAGCTCTTTAGCAATACAAAGATCAGAGAGTCCAGCAGGACAGGGGGAAACACAGGGGCACTTCCCTCGTGTCTTTTTACTTCCATGGCTTTATGGAAACCCTGTTGATACCAAATTATCTTTTGATAAATGTTAGAAACCATATGTAGTTCAGTATTAGAGTCACCCCAACAAACAGCAGTACTTCAGTAGCTATAAAGAGACAGGAGAGGCCCCATTTCCAAGCAACAGCTTCCTGGCAAGTTCACTTCTCCAAGCACTGTTTTATTTTCTCACCACGAGGGACTCCTGCGGGAAGCCATGTCCACATTCCTTCTTTTAGCTCCTCTCCAAGTGTGCCAAGTGGGCTAAAGCAAAGCACAGTCCTTCCCCCAAGGCACCACTGGGAGTGGCTAACTCCACGTGTCCCCAGGAAATGGCAGGGGAGCTGTTAGGAGCAGGAGACAGAGAGTGAGAGCAGCGTACCGGGGTGAGCGAAAGCAGGCAGGGGCTGGATGACAGCAGGAGCTCCGTTAGCCAGGGGAGGGACGGCGGCAGGGACAGAGGACACCAGCGGGGGGGACATCCCCACGACTGGGATGGATGCCATGGGCACCGGGGCCACAGTGGTGAGGGATGGCATGTTGGCAATGCCCCCGAGACCTACGGGCGAGAAAAGCACAGGTTGGTTCTGACGCACACCCGAGACAGCGCGGGAGCTCCCACAGCCCCAGGACAGCCCTCCCAGCCCAGGGCATGGCACAGGAGTGGCACGCAGGGCACAGGAGTGGCACGCGGGGCACAGGAATGGGACACGGGGCACAGGAGCGGGACACGGGGCACAGGAACGGGACATGGGGCACAGGAACGGGGCACAGGAGCGGGACACGGGGCACAGGAACGGCCCCACCCCGGGGCAGCACTGCCCCAAACAGCCCAGCAGCATCTGCTAAGAAAGGAGTTGTGTGCCTCGAACTGAGTGAGGAGCAGCACTGGCAGCCCCAGGGAGGAGTGAACCCCCAGGCTGGCACAGAAGCTGCAGGATTAGTGCCCCAGCCTTTTGTTGGGATGAGACAGGGCAAAGCTAATGGGGAGAGCACAGGGATGAGAGGCTGCGGGGTGAGCAGAGTTGCAGGGAACCAGGGAGGTTAAGGAGGGCCAGGGGTGCCAGGGGAAGAACGAGGGTGTGCAAACAGCTCACATCAAACTACAGGGAATGAGAACAAGGGAGTCACAGACTTGGCTGGGGTTTGTGGGGGGTTCATTTTATTTTGCCTTTCCTCACTTAACCCTGTATTTGCTCTGTCCAGTTTCACTGCTTTCTTCCAAAGAATTTTATTTCTGACTGTAAAACATGTGGGGGTTACAGTGGATCAAACCACACTGCTCCAAGCAGCTCATCAAAGGCCCTGTTCTCTTTTCTCCAGACATTTAGATGGCATGTTGGGCAGGAATTGTTCCCTGGGAGGGTGGGCAGGCCCTGGCCCAGGGTGCCCAGAGCAGCTGTGGCTGCCCCTGCATCCCTGGCAGTGCCCAAGGCCAGGCTGGACACTGGGGCTGGGAGCAGCCTGGGACAGTGGGAGGTGTCCCTGCCATGGCAGGGGTGGCACTGGGTGGGCTTTAAGGTCCCTCCCATTCCAAAACATTCTGGGATTCCGTAATTCCCAGGCACCAATAGCCCTGAGTCACAGCAAAGACTCAACCAGAAAGGGAAAGAACCTCTCATGACAGCACCAAGGTGTCAAACACGAGGTTCACCTTCATTTAGTTATTTTCCTTTTCCCATTCTCCCTACTCTTTCCCTAGAAATGATGGTGACTGGCAATACTTCACCCCAGCAGCTGCTCAGCTCCTACCAAAGCAGCACTGCTCATCAAAGCAGGAGCTGCAGGGATTGTAAAAACACAAGAAAAACAGAGCTGATCTTGCCAAAGCTGGAGATCCAGTAATGCCAACAGTTTAAACCTAAACTCCAGCCCTGTGGAATGCACTAGCCCTACTCCCTGAGCCAGGTTTTGCTTGGAGCAGTGCAAACCTGAAGCAAACGGGAGCTCAGCTCAGGTTGCTCAGCAGGGCTGGGGTAAAAGCCCAGTGCAATTTGTCTCAGTGCACGTTCAACACCCGGGTTGGAGTCCACGTGCTTTTAGAAGCACTTTTTCCTAAAATTTTTTTGGAGAAACTGCAAAATGACAATGGAATTGCTGCAGTCCCAGGTAACAATGAGGAAAACAGGGAGGAAAACAGGGATCTTACCAAATCCTGGGGCAGCGGGCAGGGCGAGGGGTGTCTGCTTCATGATGGGCGGCAGCGTGGCCGGGAGCTGGTAACCCTGGAGCTTCAGTTTGATGAGTTTCATAGCTATGGAAAACTCCAAGGGATCCATCCTCCCATCATTGTTCATGTCAGCTAGAGCCCTGCAAAACACACCATTTTCACAGTCACATTCTGGAATTAGGAACCTCAGGCCCTGCCGTAGGAGCAGGCTCACACAGGTGTGGATATTCAAAGCTGGGAAGGGGCTGGAGCCCCAGGAGGGGCTGAGGGAGCTGGGGAAGGGGCTCAGCCTGGAGAAAAGGAGGCTCAGGGGGGCCCTGGTGGCTCTGCACAAGTCCCTGACAGGAGGGGGCTCAGGGGGGTCGGGCTCTGCTGCCAGGGAACAGGGACAGGAGGAGAGGGAACGGCCTCAGGCTGGGCCAGGGGAGGCTGGGCTTGGACACCAGGAGCAATTTCCTGCTGGCAAGGGAGCTAAGGCCTTGGCAGGGGCTGCCCAGGGAGGTTTGGAGTGCCCATCCCTGGAGGTGTGCCAGGAGTGCCTGGAGGTGGCACTGAGTGCTCTGGGCTGGGGACAAGGTGGGCATGGGGCACAGCTGGGCCTGCCTGGGCTGGGAGGGCTTTTCCAGCCTCAGGGATCTTGGGATTCTCACTAATTCCCACCCAAGATTACCCCAGGCTAAAAATAAGACACGATTTAAACTTAGAGCCCCTTGATTTCTTTCCTGGAGTGATTAATAAATAATTTTAAAGTTGCTTTTCAACTCTTGGAGTAACAGCAACGAAGCATCCAGAGAAGAATCCAGCCATACAAAAACTTTGCAAAATCCCACCAATGAAAGCACAGGGTCCTCAAACAGCAGCACAGAAGCAAATCACTGACGTTGCAAATCTGTACTTTAGCTACACTTAAAATAAAACTTTCTTTAAATCTGTGACTGCCCTCACCGCTCCATCTGCGAGTGTGCAAATGTGTTTTCAATTAAACAATAGCACTCAAGATGAAACATTGAGCCTAGGCCTTGAATAGGCTTTCAGGGAAAGGAGTCTGACTTAAACAGTCTGCTTTTTGTTCCTTCCCTTGCTAGTTAAGAAAACCCAGCTCAGCAGGGAATAGGGGTGGGAGCTTGTGGGGAGAGAAGCAGGAAGGAGAGTGTCAGTTCCTGCCACTGCACACCAAAAAACCCCAGAGTAAACGCACATAAGTAACAGAATTAGCTGTAAGCTCGCTTTTAAACATTGTGCTTATTTCTTTGTGTTTGTTTGAAGAATTAAGATTTCAGCACTGGAATAATACAGATTTTGAAGTTTGTGCATTTATTTTTACGTCATGGGTGTGCCAACCCAAAGGCCCTGGGCAATGTGGCTGAACCAGAGCTTCATTTCTGACCAAACCCCTCTCAAAGAAAGTTTTTGTGCAACTCGATGGAAAGTTACCCCAAAAGTACCCCAGTGAACTGACAGCTATTGATGACTGATACACAGGGAGACAGCCAGGTAAAGGCAGTGGCAAAATGGAAATCCTCCCACTCCAAAAAAACCCCCAGCACTTGAAAACCTCCACTGAGAGGCAGATCCCAGCAGGGACTGGCACAGGTTTAGATCCCAGCAGCATCAGAGACACTCCAAACCCCCCCAGTACTCCTAAGAAAGGATTTTCAGTGGTGTAGCTGCCGTCATCCATCAGTTCTGACATTAGGGGGCTAAATAACAGAAATTAAAATCTGGGAGCAGCATTTAAAGAAAGTCTGGAGAGGACACTGAGACTTAGATATCCTTTAAAGTATGTGCTGCACCCATGCCTGAAAGATGCTGAACCACAGAATCCCAGACTGGACTGGGCTGGGAGAGACCTCAAAGCCCATCCAGTGCCACCCCTGCCATGGCAGGGACACCTCCCACTGCCCCAGGCTGCTCCCAGCCCCAGTGTCCAGCCTGGCCTTCGGCACTGCCAGGGATCCAGGTACAGCCACAGCTGCTCTGGGCACCCTGGGCCAGGGCCTGCCCACCCTCCCAGGGAACAATTCCTGCCCAAGATCCCACCCAGCCCTGCCCTCTGGCACTGGAAGCCATTCCCTGGCTCCTGTCCCTCCATCCCCTGTCCCCAGTCCCTCTCCAGCTCTTCTGGAGCCTCTTTAGGCCCTGGAAGGGGCTCTGAGCTCTCCCTGGAGCCTTCTCCTCTCCAGGTGAGCACCCCCAGCTCTCCCAGACTGTCCCATAATAGTCTTACCAGTGGTTTCTACACCTCCAAATACTTTGATTTATAAGATATAAACCTTTCTGTTAATAAGCACAGACAGACCCTCAGTGGGTTCTATCCATGGCCAGGAAAATGCAGGAAGAGTAAAGATCACCCTGTAGGAACCTCGATTCTCCATTTCCCAGCAAACCTTTGCATCCTACATGGGAAAACATGAATTTCCCAGCAGTCAGAAACTCTGATGTGCACCAGTGTCACTGCTCTCATTGAACTCCAATTCACATCAGCAGCTGTAGCTTTTCATTCAACATCTGACCTTCTGTGAACTCGTTTACTCTACACCAACAGCTTCATTATTGAAATTACCAGCACAAATTTCAGTGCAAAGAGTTCTCCCCAGAATTTCTCCAGTTTTACAGCATGGAAAGAAAAAGCAGCTTTTGTGTGACAAAATCTTCCTGCAAAAATAGGACACATTTTCATTTCTGGTTGCAGAAGCTGGTGTCAGGCTGCTGGATTTTCCTGTGCTGCTTTGGAGTAAACAGCACCTGAAAGGCAGGGAGGGCCTGCCAGCAAACACCACCTAATTTCACTAATTTCTGCTCCTAATGAAATTGGGAAAAGGCAGTGTCCTTGCACTTGCTTCATTTGTGGTCTGGCTGGAACCAGTGCAGAGTAAATGCATTAAACACTGACTAAATATTTATTATATTTTGTAGCCCAGGCCTGTGTTCGTATCTAATGACAAGAGCTGCAGTGGGCTCAGCACCACCCCATGGCTCAGGTGCTGACAAATCCCTTCCCCACGGATATTTTCCTTCTCCTTTCGCTCATCTTCTCTGCAGAATGAAAAGCCAGCTTGATTACTTTTGCATTTATGAGGTGCAGGAACTGACCACGGGCAGATTTCCCATCAAATACTCTGTAATTAGCACACAAACCATCTATCCACGAAACCAGCACCGTGTTAAGCCAAGGAACCCCGGTGCAGTTCCCAAACCCGGGCTGGTTTAGCTGGACATTCCCAGGTGGGATTCCACAGCCCCAGGCTGTGCTCCAAGCTCAGCCACGAGCAGTGAGCAGCAGTCAGGTCCCTGGCCTCAGTCACACCAGGGATGCCTGTGCAGGGAGTCCCAGCTCCCAGAGTCACCTCCACTTCTGCCCACCCTTGGACACAGGTTCAGGAAGGCTGCGAGGGAAGCAGGAACAGGGAAATCACCCAGTGGCTCCATCCTGACAAAATAAGTAACCCCAAATGCATGGAGAGCAGCTGGCATTGATTATTCCAGCTCTCCTCCCATTCCAGAGGGCCAGGCCACACGGCAGATGTTTTTTGAGGCTCGCGTTGCTCAGGGCTCTAAAGAAAGGGAAATTATTCTGCTTAAGCACAGTTATCTCCCAAGCCACTGCAGGCCCAGCTCAAAGCCTCATTAGAGGCTTCTTAATTGATCACCAGCCTGGAGGAGTCTGGAGCTGGTAAAGGGTAGAACAGCACAGAAGCTGTCATGGCAGACCATAATACTTCACTCATTTGCTCACTGAGGTCCCAGAGACGTTTCTTCCCTTGAATGAGGAGTACAAGGGACACAGGAATTCTCAATGCTAAAAACCAGGGAGCTGCTGCTTTGAAGGACTGTGAATTCTGGGGAAGCTTTTATGAGCACAGGAAGCAGGGATTGATCAGATTTATTCCTCGTGTCCCCCCAGCTGTGAGGGATCCCTTAGGAAACACAGACCAGGCTTTCCTCACATTATTACAACCAACTGTAGCTGGAATCAACAGAATGATGGAGAATAGGAAAACACTTCCAAAACACAGCACACAGACATCCATACAGCCACTTCCTCATGGACTCCCCATCCCTGCAGTGTCCCAGGCCAGGCTGGACACTGGGGCTTGGAGCACCCCAGGACAGTGGGAGGTGTCCCTGCCATGGCAGGGGTGGCACTGGGTGGGCTTTGAAGTCCTTCCTAACCCAAATCATCCTGGGATTCTGGGATTTCTCAGATCAGAAAATTAATTCCAGAGTTTTACAAGCTGCTCTAACTCAGAATTACAACCTTCCTTCCTTAAGGACTCCTGTACCTCCCCTTCTCTCCCAGGAACAATCAAATGCTATCTACAAAAACCCCAACCCAGCTATTCCAGGAGTAAATGCTGATGGAAGAGCACTTTTCTGCAGCTCCCATCTCTCAGAGATTTTGGGCTCATTACTCCAGAACTCCCCTCTAAAGTACTCAAGGATCTATATAAAGATTTTTACTTAAGTCTTTACTTCTCTTAATACAGAGATGATTGAAAAAATAAGAGAGACACAGAGAAAGGAATGTCCACGAGCTGCTTTATGATTTAGAAAGGCAGCTTGAATAAGTTTTAGTTCAGCTTCATTAACAAAAATGTGCAGGTCTTGTCTCTATGACAACTCCAGAGGGAGTGGAATGATTCCCTTCCTCTCAACAGCCTGGAAAACTGAATAATTCAGAGAGGAAGAGATCCTTAGTCAGACTATTTACAACTGTTTAGTTTTGTTAACACCTATTTAAAGCCAATGCCTATGGAAGATTTTTGGAGAAAGGATGTCTTGTTTAAGACAAAACTTCTTTCCTTGTTTAATTCAGAGGCAAGAGAAGTTCCAAAGGGACATTTGAACACTCACTGAGTCTTCAGCAAATAAGACAACCAGTCCAGCTTTGATATTTGTAAGATGAAGATAATTAGAAAAGAAAATAAGCTCTCTAATTAAAAGCCAAGTAGATCTTTGCATGCAGATTTCCAAAGCAATAAAATACTTCTCCTCTTTCTCAAATCAGAGCAAAATTCTGCCTTTAACAGTCCCTACTGCACCAGAAAGTTTTTGTAATGGCAGTAAGCTCCCTCTCAAACAGTTCACAGAGGAAAAGGTAACAGATTTCTCCAAAGCTCTCCATCCCTCTGCTGCTTTACCAATTTAGAACGAAAACCAGTTTTAATTCTCTCTGTCTAGCACCAAAATGTGTGTTGGTAGGAATATTATTAATGCAAATCATGAATAATCAGAGAATCACAGAATCATGGAATGGGTTGGGTTGGCCGGGACCTTAAACTCACCCCAGTGCCACCCCTGCCATGGCAGGGACACCTCCCACTGTCCCAGGCTGCTCCCAGCCCCAGTGTCCAGCCTGGTCTTGGGCACTGCCAGGGATGCAGGGGCAGCCACAGCTGCTCTGGGCACCCTGGGCCAGGGCCTGCCCACCCTCCCAGGGAACAATTCCTGCCCAAGATCCCACCCAGCCCTGCCCTCTGGCACTGGGAAGCCATTCCCTGGCTCCTGGCACTCCACACACAGGTCCAGGTCTGGCAGGCTTTGGAGCAGAAGCACCTTCATTCCTGCAGGAAAATCCAGCAGTGTAGCAATGTCTGTGCTGTGTAACAGGCAGCAGATTTGGATCTGGCTGAACTCACCAAGGAGTGACAAAAATTTCAAGCTTTGACTCCAACTCCAATGGAAACAGTCTATGTCAGGCTTCATTTTTGTAACAAATATTCCAGCTCTTGCCTAGGGTCTCACATGAGCAGATTTTTAACACTAATTACTGTGCTGAGCAACTGTATCAGTCCAGTTTTAACAGAGCTGAAAGCATTTAGCAATTTGAAACCAGGGTTTGAAAGTGCCAACTTCCAGAATGCCATTTGCTGGGACAGCCCGGGGCCTCCTGCCCACCTGGGGACACCTGGGCACCCCCGGGCTCCTGTCCAGCCACTGTCACCAGTACCCCCAGGGCCCTGCCCAGCTTTCCAGCCCCTCTTCCCTGAGACTGGAGTGTCCCATGGGGTTGTGGTGACCCCGGGGCAGGAGCCAGCACTCGCCCTTGTTGACCCTGACCCCACTGACCACAGCCCAGGGCCCCAGCCTGTCCGGATCCCCCTGCAGAGCTCCAGCACAGCCACACCCGCCCAGCCTGGCACTGCCCAGGACCCACCTGAGGGAACCTGGGATCCAGATCACCCACAAACTCCCTGAGCAGGCCTGGCCCCAGCCCTGAGCCTGGGCAGCCCCAGGAGAGCCCGGCCCCAGCTGCACCCAGCCCCACAAACACCCCCGTGTCCCACCCCCACACTCACCATATCTGTGCTAGCACTGGCTGAGGTAACCCAGATTGGAAAAAAAAGTTCCTGGCTTGATCACCTGTAAAATAAATAGGACATGGCTTCAGCTCCAGCTCCAAACAGCTGGCAGAGGGAATGGGGAATCAGGAGGCAAAAACATCTGCAGCAGAAGCCCAACCCATTCCATGATCAATGATCATTTACAAAGCACTAAGAAAATTCAGTGGAACAAAACAGAATAACAAAGAGGAAGCCTCCATTTGCCTTTGAGACCAAAGTTTGATGAAAATTTAGTAGGATCAGTGCAATTCCTTGATTTGGAGCTTTGCTTCCCACTGCTTCAATCAGTTTTGCATTTAGATCTTTCCAAGAGGTCAAGCATGCTGACGTCAGTGCTTTACCAAGTGAATTTCTAAACCTGATTTCAGTTAAATTGACACGCCTTTATTTAATCAGACCTTTTATTCATCACAATATTAGTGGGGTGGGCTGACCCCAGGCACAGACAAAGAACACATCACTCCCTTCCCTTCCGCAGCACGATGGGCAAGAGAAAATACCAGAAAATACCAGAAAATACCAGAAAAGTTGGGGCTGATGTGGCAAGGCATTTGAACAACAGGATATAAAATAAGAAATACCTGTTCAAATTTTCTAATTCTTACGCCCGTATGTCTCCCAGGCAGCTCTGTATGCATTTAGGCTCACTAATTAAGATTAAACAAAACTAGAAGTGAAAACTGTTTGTTTACCAGTGATAAATCCAGCTGTTGGTTTCAGACTATGGAACTGTTGGTCATGTTTTGCTCTCTCCTCCACAGTAATAGCCCAGATATCCAGGTTGCCTGGTTCAAAAGAAATGGAGAAACGAAATTAAGAAACATTATCTAAAAAATACTCTCTTTTTAGTTCTGAGTGCAATTTTATCATTCTGGGCCTCTGCAAACAACCCAAGGGTGGGAGGTCATTTGTCCCCCAGAGCACACACAGCTGAAATTCCAGTTCTTTTAACTGCAAAGGCACCCACTCCTCCCCAGTATCCCATCTGACCCTGCCCAGAGAAAAGCCCTGAACAGATGCAACACTTCCATGCAACCAGAGCAGTCTCAGCACTGACATTTATCTTTGTGATCCTTCTGCACATCAGCTGCAAAACTGAACTCCCAAATGTATTCCCAGAGTCTGAAGGGGGCTATGAGGAAGAGGGACTGTTCATCAGGAACTGAGTGACAGGACAAGCAGGGATGGGTTCAGGCTCAAAGAGGGGAAATTTGGGTGAGTTATACAGAAGAAATCCTTCCCTGGGAGGGTGGGCAGGCCCTGGCCCAGGGTGCCCAGAGCAGCTGTGGCTGCCCCTGCATCCCTGGCAGTGCCCAAGGCCAGGCTGGACACTGGGGCTTGGAGCAGCCTGGGACAGTGGGAGGTGTCCCTGCCCATGGCAGGGGTGGGATGGGACGAGCTTTAAAGTCCCTCCAATCCAAACTAGTCTGGGATTCTGTAATTTCATGTGAATAGCAAAAATACTGTCCCTACTGCACTGCCAGGGCCCATCCTGGATTTTTCACTGCAGTTCCAGGTGCTGCAACTTCCCCTGTTGTAAATGAAAAGCTAAAAAATGTGTCCCTTTTGTTCTAATCTAAACGTGGGTGATGGGACAAGGAGAAAACTGGAAGTGGTAGCACCCAAAGGCATCTTGGACCTTTTAGCACTTACAAAGTCCAGGAACCCTGCAAGGAAAAAGCACCTGCATTTCTCCAGTACGAGTGGAGCAGAACAAGGTGGTGCCCCACTGGCAGGGGCTGAGGGCCTGGATGTGCCCTGCAGGGACAGAGTGGGGCTGGAAGGGATCAGCACAGGACACTGGGATCCTGCCCTGCTGTGCTGCTGGCTGAGAGGTGCCTGCAAAGCCATCACGAGTCAGAGACACTCTCAGCTCAGAGAGATGCACTCTGCACAAACACTTCCAGAAGGAAAACTCTTGGAAAGGAACACATTTAGGCCAAGTTTTTGCACGTGGGAACAGTTCAGAATGCACCAGAAACCACTTACCCCCAAAAGGTGTTGGAAACTGAGCCATGGTTCTGTCACTTTTAGCTTGTTAATAGATGCCTGGAAAAGAAAAAAGGAAACAGATATTCAAACACAGTATCTTCCATTTTCCATATATTTTCTGTATGATTAATTACTACAGCAAAACAAAAAACAAAAGAAAAGCAGTGAAGAAGCAGGATTGTATCAATACTTCCCACACCAACTGTGTGACTTACAGAACTCAGGGTCTCATTTTTGCACTTCCCTGTGCATCCATGAGGGCATCTTCCTACCAGCAAACAGCTACATTTCAGTTCTGCTTTAAGAATGGCCTCAAAACCAGCCTTTATTTATAACTAGTGAGTGATGGAGGGAAGGACAGAGCTCACTCAGATCCCAGGGATGCTGCTCAAGGCTCCATGACTCTCCTGAGTGTTATAATCCCTGCTCCTGCTTAGGAGGGAAATTGGCTCCTTTTCCAACTGTTGAAACCCAACATTGTCAGCAATCTGGTTTTTATTCAGCCAACCACTGCCTTCTCAGGTTCCCTTTGTTTAAACCAAATACATTATAAAGATTGAACTCCATTTCCAGGCTGCTTTTCCCAGCCCAGGCCCAAATCTGAGGAGCACCAAGTGCCGAGTGCCGTCGGAGGGCGGGAGAGCCTCCAGGAGAGCACCGCTGGCTCTGCAAACAAAGCAACTACACAGGCTCCAAATTTAATCAGGACAGAGAAAAGGAAAAACATTTTTCTTGCTGCACACAAAGCCTGACATGAGCTGCCTGAGCCAAGGGACAATGACCAGCACCGGAGCCGCACAACAATGAGCGACGGCCTCTTGTCCTGCGAGATTCCACTCGTGTCTTCCAGGCAACAGCAGAAAGGCAAAGGGAACAGAATCAGGAGGAGAATAATTTAGGCTGCTTGAACAGCAGCAGAAATTTATCAATATCCCTAAGAAAAGGCATTCACTTGCACCAACAATTTCCTTTTGTCTGAATTCCTGTTTGCTCCCCTCCCCATCCCCCGTTCACACTTCCCACATTCTCTTCTGGCTTCCAACTTGGGAACCTCCTCTGTATCCCCTCCCCAGATCTCCCTGCACAAACCCCTGGTGCTTTTGCCAGCCAGGCTCCCCAGCAGTTGGAATTTAGGGAATGATGGGCACAATCCTGACTCTTTTTCCTCATAATTTGGCCAAGCACGTGACTCCAAAGCCTTGTCCCCAAGGCCAGGGAACGCAGCCGATGCTGCTCCATGCACACCAAGTGTTACCTGGGAAGTTTCAAATTCCAGGTGCAGTGATCCCACTGCTCAAAACGAGCTCCCTGAGCTGTGGGGCTCTCCCAAAAGCATTCCTGAAGTGCTCAAAGATCAGCACTTTTATCTTTGCCTATGTTTTCCTATTGTACTCTGCTGTGGGCAAGAACTCGGTGATGCTGCTGGGTTTTGTGACTGCAAGGAAACCCTGAGGAAAAAATAAAAGGAAATAAAAAAGGGGAGGGGAAAGGAGGAAAAAAAGGAGGAAAAAAGTAAAAGCAAAAAACCTCAAAACAAAGCTCCGCCAAACAAACAAAAAAACCCCAAAACCAAACCAACCAACCAAAAAACTCAAACAACCACAAAAAAACAAACAAAAAACCCACAAAAAAAACCAAACCAAAAAAAAAAAAAAACAAAAAACCAAACCAAACAAAAAAAAACCAGGAAAAACCAAAAGCAGAACTCCCTGAAGTCCCCCCTTTCACAGCCCGGGCAGTTTCCATATTATCTTTTCCTTTTTAGCACAAGGGGAACCAGCAGAGCATTTACAGTGCTCAGCCCTTCAGGGAAGATCCTCCTCCACAAACTGCCAGGATTCCAAAGGAGCTGCCTCCCCTTTACCTTGAACACAGGAGGGAGGGGAGAGGGAGTGGGAAGTCTGAACACCAGCCCCATGCTGGATGCCAAGGAGAGCAGAAACTATTCCAAAGAACTTCCAGAGGAGGAAAAAAATAAGAAGAAAGAGAAGAAAGAGGGGAAAAAAACCCAAAGCCAGATGAAATAACAATGGGGGAATGGAGAGAAGAAGCAGAAAACTGTTTAAATTTGAGAGACTGAAACCCAAACCAAAATTGACTGCAGATACAGAGACAACAGGAAGCAAACTGAGGGAAAGACAAATCTCTCCCTTACTGGAATATGTTGGAGTTTGCTGTTTATTGCTGATGGATCACCCAAGTTCCATAAGCACAGGTTTCATTTTGCATGACTGAGGTGACACCAGGGCCCCAGTTCTCTCTCCCAAAGGCTGGACCAGGCTGTCTTTCGAGGTCCATCCTGACCCGAGCTGTTCTGTGATTCTATTTTTGGGGTTGAAGAGCTCAGGGATGGAGACCGGGTATTATTTATCCCCAAACACATCTGGCACAGTTGTTATATTATAAATTATATACATATATGAAGAATTGTAAAGCAAAAAAAATAGCACAGAATCCCTGAGGCTGGAAAAGCCCTCCCAGCCCAGCCAGGCCCAGCTGTGCCCCATGCCCACCTTGTCCCCAGCCCAGAGCACTCAGTGCCACCTCCAGGCACTCCCCGCACACCTCCAGGGATGGGCACTCCAAACCTTCCTGGGCAGCCCCTGCCCAAAGACCTGAGCTCCCTTGCCAGCAGGAAATTGCTCCTGGTGTCCAAGCCCAGCCTCCCCTGGCCCAGCCTGAGGCTGTTCCCCCTCCTCCTGTCCCTGTTCCCTGGCAGCAGAGCCCCACCCCTGCCAGCTGCCCCCTCCTGTCAGGTCTGTGGGGCACTGGAGCGTCAGGGAGAGCAGTGTGACAGGTCAGTGACATTCCAGGAGATCAATAATTTGAATGCCCACAGGACCATCCCACAGCTCTCTCCGTGATCTCCTGCTCGGGGTTATTGGCCTGTGCTGTTCTGGGCAGGCAGAAAGGACCCTGGCTGTGAGAGTTGTTCCAGTTGCACTGAACATCTCCTGTGCTCTGGGGCTTCACCTCTGTGTCACCTGCGAGGTGGAAAGCCCAAGAAGTCTGGGAGTGAAATCACAGAATCATGGAATGGGTTGGGTTGGGAGGGACCTTAAAGCCCATCCAGTGCCAACCCGTGCCATGGACAGGGACACCTTTTCCCCTGGAGGAAACCCTCCTACCTTGCACAGCCTCCACAGCCATGGTTTTCCATGGAGTTCAGAGCACAAGGAGCCTTTCCCATGGCTGACCCGGGGATGACGAGATGTCCCCTGGCATGGGGATGGAAAGTGTACAAACAGCAGGACCGAGGCACTCAGACAGCACCACTTTGACATGAGGTACATTTGGAACTTCCATCACTACACAGTTATCTTTATACACACAGAGAGAGTTCTAACAGACCTTCATGGGAAACATCTGCTTACCCCCAGCTCTGAGTGAGAGAGACAAGGCCCTGCCCAGCCAGCTCAGCTGTCAGGGCTCTCTCTCTCTCTTCCACCTTACACTGCTGTAGCTAAACCCAGAAATATTTAAATTCTTGATTCTCACTGCAAATTACTTCTTCTCATGAACCAATACTCTATACACAAGCAGCAATATATATATATCTCTATATATATATGTATATAAAAATCAGGAAGGGTCCAACCCTAGAACTTGTTCATATAAAGGTAAAACTGAACCATATAAAGACCAATTCCACATATATAAAATCCCAGGTCATATCTAAGTACTGATGTTGAAAGTTTTCACCTCGAAAAAATGAGCAGGTTGAAATTAACTCCAGTAAAAACATTTATTCATAGGAGTCAGACATGTATGAGAATTCCTTTCATGGTGTATTATACATGGACTTTAAAAACACTGCTCAGAACTTTATATTAGAGTTTCTATTTAAAGTTATCTGTGCTCTGCTGAGACCATGTTTACAGAGACAATTACAATAAAGCCACATGAGGTATAAATTAGGAATAATTGAGCTCTTTCAGTGCTGTGTCTTTCTACAGACACGTTTCACACAAAAAAGATCCTATTTTTGTTTTCCCTGAACTGCAACACAGCATTTCTATTCCTAAACAATTTCCCATGAGATAATTCTTGATTTGAATGCCAAAATTAATTCCTGAGGCCACTTATCAGTCACCTTCCTCCTC
Organism: Platysteira castanea; assembly: GCA_013397175.1. Taxonomy (NCBI): domain Eukaryota; kingdom Metazoa; phylum Chordata; class Aves; order Passeriformes; genus Platysteira; species Platysteira castanea. Next base: position 74,064 of record VYXC01009770.1, read on the forward strand.
CTACAGGAAAAAAAAGAAACAAACCCAACCAGATCAAGTCCCCACATCCTCCAAGAATTCCAAATGACAACAAAATGCCCCCAAACAGGACATCACATGAGAGCATCCCAGGCTGACAGCAGGGTTTGGAGCTTGCAGGTGCTCCATGGGAAAGACCAGGGTCAGTCAAGGGACCCAGATTTTTTGCAAATCCTGGTAATTTTGGATCAACGGTGGCAAACAAAAGCCGTTTGAGATATTCAGGGAATTCTGATCCTTGCTCTTTGGAGATCAGATTTTAACAGTCACCAGTTTGCAAAACTTTTCAGGGTCTCTGCTCCTAACAGGAATCACTGGGAAAGTAAAAACCTTCACAAATGTCAAATTCTGCCATTTCCTCTACTTTGTGCCAAGCACCCAGATGAGATTGACAAAGCAACTCCCCGCTGCAGATGTTTTTCAACCCCTGTGGCAATGATGGAACTGCTGAGGAGTCACTTCTGTATTCCAGAATCATGGAATGGTTTGGGTTGGGAGGGACCCTAAAGATCATCTGCCTGACAGGAGGGGGCTCAGGGGGGGTCGGGCTCTGCTGCCAGGGAACAGGGACAGGAGGAGAGGGAACGGCCTCAGGCTGGGCCAGGGGAGGCTGGGCTTGGACACCAGGAGCAATTTCCTGCTGGCAAGGGAGCTCAGGCCTTGGCAGGGGCTGCCCAGGGAGGTTTGGAGTGCCCATCCCTGGAGGTGTGCCAGGAGTGCCTGGAGGTGGCACTGAGTGCTCTGGGCTGGGGACAAGGTGGGCATGGGGCACAGCTGGGCCTGGCTGGGCTGGGAGGGCTTTTCCAGCCTCAGGGATCCTGGGATCTCTCACACATGGGCTTGTTTTAATCCTGACAGCATTCCTCCAATAATTCCAGTCCCAAGTGAACCGTGACTGGCTTACAGCACCCTTTTCAAGAGGTGACTCTCTCTTATCTTAAAAGATTTAACACAATGAAAAGTTCATCACTCAACTGTTTCTAAACCCCTCAATAAGAAATAAAGTAAGTATCTTGTTTTATTTTCAGTTTAATAGTTGTTGGCTGACATTAACTTCAAGAATGATCTGGAAAGGAGGACACGGAAATGCAGGATACCCCTGCTGGATGTGAGTGCTGTGTGTCCTTGGGCCTCCAAGTCTGTTTTGTTTGACAGCCCCTCTTAGCTGGGGCTCCTTTCCAGGTGGAACAGCCCCAGCTCCCTCAGCCTTGCCTGGGCAGGGAAATGCTCCAGGCCCTTCCTCATCTCTGCTGGATCTGTTCTGGGAGCTCAGCAAGAACCAGCCCAACTACAGAACAAATGACTACGTGGCTTTTTTCAGATCATCCCTTTCCTTATTCCTGCATCAGCTCTCACACCTACTCCACCCACGTCGGGCCACCCCCTGTAGCGAGGGGGACACTGCTGCAGAACTTCCAAGTCAAGAAGAGCATGGAAATATGCCAGGAAGTGGCTGATAAACTTCTTCCCTCCCTTTCCTACAGATGCCCATGACACAACTCTGCAGGACCTCCCATGTTTCAATCCAGCTTGATGTTTTTAAAGGAATTAGGGCAGCCAAAGGAATCGGTCAGAGCCGTCAAGTCTGTCTTGGACAGCAGTGGTGGCCTTCCAGTCCAAGGTTTAATCACTTGTAGGCCTGACCTAATCCCACCTAGCTATGCTGTGAAAATCCACGTGCTTGTCTCAACTTTAGAGTTGATTCTTTGAAATTGAGACAATGTAAAAAAAAAAAAAAAGAAAATCAGCTGTTCTTGACATGTTTCACTTCACCTTCTCCCTCTCTGCCACTAAGCAACAGCTCTGCTGGGGGAAGGGTAGGAAGGAAGGGAAAGCCCTGAGTCAGCACAAGTGTTGAGTCAGGGGAGTTCAGGATGTGCCTGTCCATTCCCTTTCCCGTTGTCTGAGGCAAAAGCAGCAGATAAAAGGTCTGGTAGGGCAGGGAGAGGCTGCAGTTGGTGATGAAAGCCAAGGCTGTGTCCTCTGAAGGACTCAGTGGAGGTCACTCAGTCCCTCGCAAGCAGCTGCTCTCCTGAACTCTCCCAGTTATGTAAGTTCAGGACTCTGCTGGTGCAGATCTGGGAAGCAGATTTTCAAACCTGTCATTTCATAGGAGAATTATTCAGAGTCTACCAAGCCTTATCAGCATCTCAGTAGCTGTGGCACCACTGCCTGAGGCAGCTCTTATCTCCCACCCAAGGACATTCTGCTCTGAATTTCTCCTGCAGGACACGAGTAGCCCTTCAGGTGCAAGAGCAGACTTAAATTGTGGCATTTAGACCCGGATTTCTGTTACTCACCTTCCTTTTGGTCACACTTAGCAAATGCAACACCGATTGATCACAGGTGGCCAACAAGAGAAGGTCTCCAGCAGACAAGAAAGAGCAGCTTCATAGGGACGAAATGCAAATACTGGAGGAACAGACAGGGAAACTTCCTGGGTTGTTTTTCACAGGGACAGGACAGGCATGCAGAGGTGCATAAAGCTTAAACAAGGAATTAAACATGCTGAAGTCCCACTGCTAGAGGTCCTGTACCCTATTTAAAACATCCTTAAGCACACTAGAAGGAAATGGAGCAAAAAGGGCTTCACTGCATGAGACAGGGAATATCCCAAAGCAAGGGTTTCCTGTTCCTGGTTCCACGAGATCAATTCCCTTCAAAATGCCAGCTTTTACACAAGAGCAAAACCATGCCAGTGTGACCACAAAACCAGGCAAGTGATACATGCAATGGGACAGGGAAAGAACGAACAGTTTGTAAGATAAAATGCAAAATGTAGATACATATAGAACATATGTAAATATACATGTACATTTTTAAAAGACACAATCCAACCTAAAAATCCTATTTCTATATTAAGTAGAATTATTAATTGACTGCAATACATTTGAATGACACAAAAAATTTGTGTAAGGGCATGTGCCAAGCTTTCTTTCCAGATGACAATTGTGCTTTCCCACCAATGCACATCAATCAGGCTCCTGCATCTCAACAACAACTGGAAAAATTTCACTTATTGGCTGCAGTAAAAGAACCACTGAATGTTTTAGGGTGGGAGGGATCCTAAAGCTCATCCCATTGCACTTGGGCAGGGACACCTTCCACTGTCCCAGGTGGCTCCCAGCCCCATCCAACCTGGCCTTGGACACCTCCAGGGATCCAGGGGCCTCCCCACCCTCACAGGGAAGGGTTTCTCCCCAATATCCCATCCAACCCTGCTCTCTTCAAATGTTAAGATACAAGGCCAGGAATAATCCTGCTGGATGCATTACCAGTGGTAATGACAAGTTCAGACAGAGCAAAGAAATGAGCAAAACAGACACAAAACAAGGGAAGACTTCCTATGTATTTCACTGCACTTGGGGTGCAAGGATTTATGCAACAAGACGTCCCCAAAGCAAACAGAGACAGTGAGGTTCAGGTTTGTCTCTACCCAAAGCTACAGGTCAAGGCAAGAGTTTACTGGGAGAACAGCCAGATTCCAGCTTTAGCTCTGCCCCACAGCAGCATCACTGAACTGCTGAGGTAGCAACAGGATTGCTCCAAGTGTCCCCAAGTTCCAGCTACTCTGCATTTCTGCCAAGGGCTGGGAATCGTTTCAGGTCGTGCAAGAGAGAACAAAGATATGCACAAAAAACCACCCACCCCAAGGAAAAATCTAGATATGGAAGGCAGATCTTTTTTTTTTTTGAAGATCCCTGTACCAAACAGGGAAGAGATGTTCATCCTCACTATGTAAGTACTTGGAGCTGCTCTGAAGGATGCAGGTTGTGGGGGAGGCACCATGTGCACGGGCATTTTCCATGCTGGATCTGGAAAACTTTGTTATGGTTCTTCTCTAAATGACCCAGGAAGTCTGGACAGTTAATAACACTGCAAGAGTAATTTTCCTATCCTGAAATGCTTTAATACGTCTTTCCAGGATAAAAATTCCTTTCCTGCAAGAACATTAAGGCTGTTGTTAGTGCTAATGGTTTATTTACTGTAAGTCGCAAATCTGAGGCATGGGGAGGTTTGTTTACTGTAGCTCACAAATTTCTCCCCTGTGGGTACTTCAAAAGTCAACTGGTTTGCAGTTCCCTGTAATCAGGAAAATTTGCTACAAGGCTGTGGGGCAGCCTTGGACTGGGAAAAAAATCCAACTCCAAAATTGTAACATGGTGCTGATTTCCCAGCACAACAGATCTAAAAAACCTTTCAAGTTTGATTCAGAAAGAAAGCCAAGGCAGCTATGAAAACAAACCTCCTCCTTAAAACCCTCACATTTGCAAGTTTTTAACAATGCTGACTGATAATCAGTGCCCAAGTACACCCACAAATTGTTCTCCTGGGATGTCACAGCCTGATCCTTACTCACTGATGCTGTGTGCTGGCAGCAGGTTGGTTACTACAGATACACCCTGAACT
>VYXC01009770.1:78579-100656 GCA_013397175.1 Platysteira castanea
AGGGGCCTCTCCGTGCCCAGCACAGGGGCACAATCCCTGCCCAGGTCCTGCTGGACACACTGGGGCTGATCCAAGCCAGGATGCTTCCTCAGCAAAGGCAGGGAGAGAAAAAACGCAAGTGAAGAGATGAAACAGTAAAGAGAGGTCAGGGAGACGAGGGCCAAGGAATGATGGAAGAGCAGGAAGGGCAGGATACAGCAACTCCACAGTATAAACACAACTCATTCCTTTCCTCCCTCCAACTCCCACAGCTCTTACAGCACTCCAGTCAAACCTCCCAAAGACTGAGCTTTCCAAGGTTCACATCTCTGGGCAGAGATCAAACCTGCTCAGAAGATGGTGCTACACCCACCACAGAATAATGATCTGAAGACAGAAGTTTCCTTTAGGGTCTGACTTGCCTTGACTGCACCTTTGACAGAACCTTTTCCTGATCTTGAGCCCAGACCTCCCTGACACAGCTCGAGCGGTTCCCTCAGGTCCTGTCCTTGCTCACAGGGAGCAGAGATCAGTGCCTGACAATGACAGATATGAAAATCTGTACAATTTATAGCACAGGAGGAATAAGTTGCACAAGTTATAGCTCATACTTGCAGCAGTGGATTAAACCTGACAATCCCAATTCATCCGGGTGATTTCAGGAGCTGCTGTCACTTTGAAGGTGCTGTCACTCCTGACTGTGGATCAGCATTCCTTTATTTTTCCATCTGGCTTGTTAAAAATAGGGGCAATTCACCTTGGCAGTGGAGTCTTGTGATTCCAACAGGAGATGGCTCGAGGGCCACTTGCTGCAGCAGGAGCTCCCCAGCAGGGCCTGGGGACAGCTGGGGAGGCAGCGAGAGGAGCAGAGGCTCTCCCTCCCAGCTGGCACCGCAGGCAGCGGGCACCGCTCAGCTCCCGCTCCTGGCGCCAGCACAGCACTGCCTGCTCTGCGAGCTGGCAACGGCCGACATCTCCAAAATAAACCCTGCCTGCTAAAAATACATTCCTGGTTATTTACCTTCCGAGTGAGACCTCAAAATGAAAACTGACATTCTAATGATGAATCCACAACTTCATCAATCATTACCTTCTGAAACAGCAAGCAAGAGTTTATGACAGTCACTTGGCTGCAGAAGTGTAGCCTAAAGATATTTTACAGGAAAAATTAAGTTGTCAATATTTCAGCTATTCAAAACCACCCTATACTGAAACACTTACAATCAAACCTTCATCAGTCAAAAAAGCCTTTTTTAAATTCAGCAGTGAAGTTTTCAATTCTCCTGAAAAATACCACAGGCATTTATTGGTGCTTGAAGTGAAAAGAAAACCCAAACTGAACTCACTGGGGTGAAGAGTTGGCTATTTGCAGAGGAAGAAATCTGAACTTTTGCCTCAAAATTAACTTGCTCCACTTAGGGGAAAGGAAAGGGTAATAACACTCAACCACCACTGACACCAGGAAAATGAACACACAGAACCAGAGAATGGTTTGGAAAGGACCTTAAAGCCCATCCCGTGCCACAGGCAAGGCCATCTTGCACTGTCCCACTAACCCTACCCGTGCAGCCTGGCCTTGGACACTGCCAGGGATCCAGGGGCAGCCACAGCTGCCAGGGCCTTCCCACCTCCCACGGAGGAATTTTTTCCTAATATCTGATCTAAACCTGTGATTTTTCATTTTGAGGCCATTCCCCCTTGTCCTGTCCCTGCAGCCCTTGGCAATTGTCTCTCTCCATGCTTCCTGGGGCTCCTTCAGGCCCTGCAAGGCCACCCTGAGCTCAGCCCAGAGCTTCTCCTCTCCAGGCTGCACAATCCCAGCTCTGGCAGCCTTTGCTCCCAGCAGAGCTGCTCCATCCCTCTGCTCATCCTGCTGCCTCCTCTGGCCTCTCTCCAGCAGCTCCAGGCCCTCCCTGTGCTGGGCCCCAGGGCTGGGGCAGCTCTGCAGGTGGGCTCTCACCTGAGCACAGGGGCACGGGGGCACAACCCCAATCCCTTTCCTCATCCTCACAGCCCAGGGGACTCAGCCCAGGGCATGGGGGGCTCTGGGCTCGGGCAGGTCCAGCTCTCATTCACAGCACCCCAATCCTTCTCCCAGGGCTGCTCCTTCTGCTCATCCCAGCCTGGATTGACCCTGGGGGCTGCCCCAACCCCAGTGCAGAACTTTGTACTTTCCTAATCCAGAACCAGTGAGAGGCACTCAACATGCCAAGGATGATCCACAGCATTTTCCAGGTGATATGTTCAGTTCTCAAGCTGTGACCAGCCAGACCAGGCCCTGTGGAGCACTTAGTACATCAAATCCACTTTGCTTTCTCACAGAAATGAATAATTAAGTACCTGTAGAGATAAAACTACATGAACATGCCTCAGTTCTCATCTGCTTAAATGCTGCAGCTGACTGACAACCCAAGCACTCAGAGCACTCCTCCAAAAGTTCAGCTGGACTGGTGCAACTTTCAAGCAGGAAACCCCAAACTACACAAGAAAAAAAAATCCAGTGAAAAAAAAGTCACTTCATATGGCTGCTGTTAAAGAAAACAGCAGCAGCAAATAATCTTCAATTAAGGCCCCCCACACGAGATGCCCTCACACTCTACATTGAAGAGGCCATTTGCTCACACACTTCTGTTCTTCTTCCTTTTTATTTCTCCAGCAAACATTGTCCATGACAACTGTCAAGCAAGGAGCTCTATATGGCAACAGCTCATGGCTTCAAACCCTGCTGAAGAATCTCACTAGTTATTTCAACTCTTGGTATTGAAATGAGGACAAATGAAGGAATAACACAAGTGTCTGGGGTATATGTTTGTGTACAGCTCTTTTAATCATTGCTTGGACAGCTGGGAATTGGAATGCTCAAGGGGTAGGGAGAAAGGGGAAAAAAAAACCCCAAGCAGCACCTCCCGTTCCTTCAGGACACGAACAAAGGAGAAAGATTTTTGAATTGGGCCCAGCAGAAGAATCAGCATCTTCCAACCCTGAGATCATTCCTTCAGGCTTCTGAAAGGTTCCTGTTTAAGAGCCCCAAACAAGGCCTTGCAGGGGCCTCCCAAATCCTGGTTGCCAGCAGCCAGGACAGTGTCAAAACACTGTTAAAATCCTCCAGGAACTGGAGGTACCAACTGGGAGAATCAGGCTGAAATGAGGCAAAGAACCTGGGCAACAGAGCAAATCCTGCAGGCTGAGGAGGAAACGCAACACCCCAGGACAATGTGCTCTAGAATCTGTCAGGGAACACTGGGATGACACCTACAGCCTAACAACCATGGAAAAGGGAGGCAAAACTTCCTGAAACAGATTGGCATGGCAGAGCTGAAGCCAGAAATCACCATGATCCCAAAAGTTTTGGGTTGGGAAGGACTCTAAAGCTCCTCTAATTCCACCCCTGCATGGCAGGGACACCTTCCTCTGTCCCAGGCTGCTCCAAGCCCCAGTGTCCAGCTTGGCCTTGGGCACTGCCAGGGATCCAGGGGCAGCCACAGCTGCTCTGGGCACCCTGGGCCAGTAGCCCAAATCAGGCTACACAGAGGACTAAGTTTTGTGTTTTGCTCACCTACTTCAAAATTTGGAGAGTCTCCTGTGTGTCTTTCTTTGAAATTCATTTCATTGCTGCCAGTTCAGGAAGCTGTTAGACCACTTCTAAAAAAAACATGCAGAATATAAAGACACATCCTAACACACCTGCCTGAACAGGCAAACACCACACGTGGCTTCCCCCAAAACCCTGGAGAGAACATTCCTAAGAAATCCTGAAGGGATACAGGATGAAGGGCATGAAGCACCCTGCCCATACCCTGTGTTTCAGGCTGGTTTCCCTACATACTAAAAAGCTTTCATTAGATAGGCAAAACCTTTAGATTTGATATTCCAGGGGACTGCATACGGGAATGCAATGAAACCCCAGAAAACACTCTGTGTGACAGAAGAACTGATCTGCTTTGGAAAACAGCAGTTGCAGAGTATTAAGCCCCAGTAACACACAGAAATCATGTGTGAATTAAGCACTATGAAGTAAAAAAAACACACAGAAAAAACACCCAAAAAGCCTGAGGGGGAATCATAGATGTTCCAAGCAGGATCTCACAGTTGCAAGGGATTTAATTTGGTTCCAATGCAAAGTTCAGTGTTTGAGATCCACAACAAACTCACACAAACCTCATATTTTAAATGCTTCTCCCTAGACTGGGCAGACTGAACACATACACAGAGATCTAAGGGGAAAAAAAAATGAGCCATAACATTAAAATGTAACAGCCTGGCCAAAAATATGAGTAACCAGATCCACAGTGCCAGAGGTCAGAGATCCACCAGCACTGCTCCCGCCAGCCATTGAAAACCAGGAATAAAGGAGTCCTGCGAGGAGGCACTAAGCCAGCACTGTCCCCAGGGACAAAGAACTTCACACATTTTTTTCAGTTACCTTGCCAATAATTTCCCCACTGTATCCAACACTAACCATTAAATCTGGAAGGAATATAATGATTCTATAGCAACCAGCTGTGGAGATATTTTTCAAACAGAACACACTGGATACAAATGCCAAATACTTTCCCAACAAATTTAGCTATTCCTAGTGGGAGGAGAAAACTATGTTCACTGCTGTGATCCAAAACATAGTGTAAATCCGAGTTCTGTTCAAAACTTGGGTAGTTTAAAACAAATCTGATAACCAGGAGCAGATAAAAAGACACCCAGGTGTGCACCTTTTGTTATTCTGCCAGGACATCACTCCCAGCAGCCTCTCTCCTCTGGAGCAGCATTTCCATGAGGCTTTTCCACACTGTTACACTCCCACCACCAAGAGGCCAACTTCACTTGTATTTCCATGTCCCTTGGAAGAGTTTATCAGGGAAGCTTCTGGGCATGTGAAGCAGTCACATAACACATCAGCTCTGCAGTGGCATCTGCACATGAATCACGTCAAGACCCTGAGGGGCTGGAGCGTGTCCAGGGCAGGGAACGGAGCTGGGAAGGGGCTGGAGCCCCAGGAGGGGCTGAGGGAGCTGGGGAAGGGGCTCAGCCTGGAGAAAAGGAGGCTCAGGGGGGCCCTGGTGGCTCTGCACAAGTCCCTGACAGGAGGGGGCTCAGGGGGGGTCGGGCTCTGCTCACAGGGAACAGGGACAGGAGGAGAGGGAACGGCCTCAGGCTGGGCCAGGGGAGGCTGGGCTTGGACACCAGGAGCAATTTCCTGCTGGCAAGGGAGCTCAGGCCTTGGCAGGGGCTGCCCAGGGAGGTTTGGAGTGCCCATCCCTGGAGGTGTGCCAGGAGTGCCTGGAGGTGGCACTGAGTGCTCTGGGCTGGGGACAAGGTGGGCATGGGGCACAGCTGGGCCTGGCTGGGCTGGGAGGGCTTTTCCAGCCTCAGGGATCTTGGGATTCTCTGTCTGTAATTTGGGTCCTGTAAGCTCTCAAAACAAGGCAGTGATGTGGCTGTCCCCATGTTTAGATGAAATCACTCCTGCTCTACGTTTCCTGATGTGCAGAGCCATAAGAAGATCCAACCTGCCTCTGGTAGGCCAACAAGCACCTCAGTTGAAGCATTTTTCTCAGCAAAACAAGAAAGACACACCATGAGACCTCACGTGTGCACTTTCCCTTAGCTCAAACACAAAACAGGAAACCTCCAGGTAAAAAGAAGGAAAGTCAAGCCTAATATTAGGTTCATGTACCTTAGCCCAAGTGCACATCCTCAGAATACTTATTTTAGAAGTCTACAAATCAAAAGAAAGATAGAAACTACCTAACTAGGTAGCAGCTCTGCTTCCTTCTATCACAACAAGGCTTTGTTTCTATTTAAATCTTCACAGAATAAAGTTTTTAATTTTTAATGAGAGACAAAGCCAAGCTAATGCAAGATGGAGTTATTGGTAGAATGCATTCACCTGATTCCATAATATTGTACAGGGATAACAACAGAACTCAACGGGTAAATGTTTGAAATCACAGAATGGTTTGGGCTGAAAGGGACCTTAAAGATCATTCAGTGTCCCAGGCTGGTCCCAGCCCCAGTGTCCAGCCTGGCCTTGGGCACTGCCAGGGATACAGGGGCAGCCACAGCTGCTCTGGGCACCCTGGGCCAGGGCCTGCCCACCCTCCCAGGGAACAATTCCTGCCCAAGATCCCATCCAGCCCTGCCCTCCTTCATCTTAAAGCCATTCCCGTTTGTCCTGTCACTCCATGCCCCTCCAGGGACTGAGAAGTGCCTCAGCTGACACTGAGAAATGATTCCATTTCCCACCTTTGGTTAATTCTGCTCACCTGGTGTTTCCCCAGCTCTCCTCCCCAGGTGCAGAGCCTGGCTCCTCGTGGGGATCTCAGCTACCTCACAGAAGTACTGCAGAACTGGCCCAGGGTGCCCAGAGCAGCTGTGGCTGCCCCTGGATCCCTGGCAGTGCCCAAGGCCAGGCTGGACACTGGGGCTTGGAGCAGCCTGGGACAGTGGGAGGTGTCCCTGCCATGGCAGGGGTGGCACTGGCTGGGCTTTTATGTCCCTCCCAACCCAAACCATTCAGGGATTTCCAGAAAAGCCAAGGCAGCCCCTTGTCCATGGCTGGTACAGAACCAGACACTGCTGCTGCCACTTTAAACACACTCATCAGAGCAAAGCCAGCCTGGGAAGCTGCATCCTGGCATATCCCAGCCACCTGCAGCCTTCTGTCCCTGTATAGCTCTTGTATTTACTGCCTTTCCAAACCTCTCCAGCTAAAAGGTATCTCAGATGGAGAGGAATAGCACACGTGGGTCTTTGTGGATGATTCAAGGAACTTTTGTTTAATAAGGATTAATTTATTTCTCCCCTTTCCCTTTTTTTCCCCACCCTTCTGAAGCTGGGAAAGGATAGTAAAGCACAATAAACCTCCCCACAAAAGGAAATGAAGTGTCACCAGAATTTCAGTGCTCAAGTTTCCTGGGTCTCATTTCAGTGCACAAAGCTGGACTGAGTCAGCATTTTTCATTCATAATGCTGGCAGGATTTCGAAGGGGGTGTTTTAAACACGAGGACTAAATTTCAGTCACTGGTTCGAACTTCCCAAGCAGAATGTCTCATTTTAACGTAACAACTGAAGAGATTCAGCATGATTATATTCCCTGCACACACGTAGTTGTTGCCCTGCCCCAGCTAAGACTGTGCTTTGCCTTCCCTAACAAACCCCAGGTGGTTTAATCCAGGATTGCATCAAGGTAATCCAGGGAAAGCCGGAACTTGGCATTACCATAAGAGATTCTAGAAACTCCAGGAACTGAGCAGCTCCAGCAGGATAGCCTGATTTCCTTGGAGCTACAGAATAACATTTTCCTGGTTGAAGCAAAGAGAGAAGGAAAAAATGCAACATTATTTCTGAAGCTTCATGTGACTCCTGATTGCAGCAACTTTATCACCCACCAAAAGATCCTCCCTGCCTCTTACATTCACAGAAGTCCTTAAAACCCCCCAACACACAATGAGCACAAGGTTTATTATTCAGCCATCAGCAGAGTCCACCCAGCACCCACCAACAACTGCAGCTGAACAGAGTGCAGCCTGTGAGGCCGCTGAGATTCCAGCTAACATGTCATCCCTGGAACACGCTCAACTCCGCGAGCCAACCACCAACACCAGCCAAGATGCCGAAAGGTCAGAGCTCCGGTTCTCTCATCCCTGCCTCCAAGCAAGTGGGGAGCCCAGCAAGGAAAAAGCAGTCCTGCATATCCCTACTCTTTTCAGTCCTGCAGCTCTCCTCCTCTCTCAGCAAGGGCTCCAAAGTCTGTCATGAGAGACAAGCAAGAGCAGAGTGAAACCAGCTCAGATCCCACCAGTTTGTCTGAGAAATTCTGAATTCTCCAATTAAAACCTCAAGGGTTTGGCTGCAGTTTGACCAAGAAGCACAGTACAAACACATCAGCATTGGAAAGAGCTGCCCAGGGAGGTCTGGAGTCCCTATCCCTAGAGGTGCCCAAGGAGTGCCTGGAGGTGGCACTCAGTGCTCTGGGCTGGGGACAAGGTGGGCATGGGGCACAGCTTGGCCTCAATGGGCTGGGAGGGCTTTTCCAACTTCAGGGATCCTGGGATTCTGTGAAATGGTGCTGTCTAAAGGCTCAGAGATGCCACATTACATTTTGCTGTACAAAGACTGTATTCAAATTAAAAGTGAGATTAACAGAAAACTTCGCCAGATTTCCTAAAATCATAGAATCACAGAATATCCTGAGTGGGAAGGGATCCACATGGATCAAGTCCAAGCCCTGGCCCTGCACAGACACCCCAACAATCCCACCCTGGGCATCCCTGGGAGCTCCTGGAGCTCTGGCAGCCTCGGGGCCATGCCCATTCCCTGGGGAGCCTGGGCAGTGCCCAGCAGCCTCTGGGGGAAGAACCTTGCCCTGCTCTCCAGCCTGAGCCTGCCCTGGCCCAGCTCCAGCCGCTCCCTGAGTCTTGTCCTTGTCCACCAGAGAGAAGACCAGGAATGGGCACCACATGTTCATGTAGAGCTGGGGCGGGACAGGAGAGATACTTGAGGGTTTGGTTTTAAGTTCTAAAGTAGCAGATTAAACTCTTTGGGTTAAATATCCCCAGTAGTTAATACAGATAAAGTGATTTTTTGAGCCATACAATAGCATTTGTCAGCAGCTCAGAGTAACATTGAGAGCACTTGACTCTAAAGGATGCAGCTTCTTCCCTCCTCACAAAGCAAAATTGTTCTGCTTGCATCATCTGCAGACAGCACGAGTTTGAAGCAATGCCCTCAGATTTAGATGTGGAGCTGAAAGAGAAGCTGAAACAATCCATGCCAGACAATCCTGCCAGACTGCAGCTGGAGAACTTCCTATTCCTGTGTCACAACAGCTTTCCAGTCACCGCGCAGAGCTCTGGGATTTACGGGTCATCCTTATCTTCTGACTCTGCAAAAAGGATGACTAAACAACCTAAAAAAAGCATGGAGCTGGTAAAGTGAAAATGCTGCCCAAGCTTCAGCACCATTCAGATTACTCTGATAACAGCTGTGATAAGGAAGCACATTCTGAGCATGGATAACACCTCAGCTTCCTGTCAGCAGGTTGGGGTCAGAGAGCAGGAAGCACCAAACGGGAGGATCCATCTGGTTCAGTCCCAGGTCAATTAAGGATCTCCTCTTCACAAGCCCAAGATGCCCCTTTTGTCCCACCAAAGCCATCTGAAGGAGCCTTGGCCCACAGGAATTTCCAAGCCTGGGACAGACTCACTGATCCCAATGAAGCCAGAGATTCCTGAGCACAGCCAGCTGGAGCTGATCAGTAATGCTGACACAACATCAAGTGCTACACCACCCAAAAATTGAACTGCACTTGCCTTCTTCCTCTGGCCATGTCATCATTATTTGACAACTTTTCCTTGAAGCAACCTCATTTCTCAGCAGAAAATATCCACAAAAACTAGATTTCAGTCATATTTCTTAAAATTCATGCATTATGTTAAATAGCAGTTTGCTGTTTGTTCTTTAATGAGCACATTATATTAGCGTGGTTTGAAGAATAGAGTAAGGTCAGAACAGCAGAACATGCAGAAGTTTCCACGTTGGATAATAGCAGTTTCTCAACTTTGTCCCTAAACACTTCAAAAATCCACAATGTCCTGCCATGAATTTAAGTACAGATGACCTTATGTGAAAACATATTTTAACACTTTTATGCTTTGAACTCTTCCTCTGAAAAGAAATTTTACAAACAAGAATTTTTAAAAATACATATATATAAAAGACAACTGTTAGGAACAGTTGGAAAAGGATAGGGGAAAACCTTGATACATGTCTGCTTTTAAATTTAGTACTTCCCCAAACACCTACAGTAACTTCATGCCACACTACTTTATTCTATTAAAAACATCTGCCCTCTTCTCTTTGATGTTTATTCTGCTGTTTGAAATTCAAGCCCACACTGAAGAATAGAGGTGCTAACAAGGAAGAAAATTTTTAAAGTATTTCAGATCTCTCTACAACCCAGTTCCAGTTACAAAGTTTTTCCTGGTTGGGATTGGCCCATACAACCACCAACAGAACAAAACCCATGAACACCCAAATACAAAGGGTAAGGGAGAGAACACCTGCCAGCCCTCAGATAATGCTGAGACTCAAGAGACCATTAAACTGAAGACATAAAGATGCAGGACAAAAGAGAGGGAAAAAAGAACAGGTAAGAATGGGGATGGCTGCAGGCAGGGAGCTGGGAAAGCAGCCACAGGCACAGGCAGCAGCCACACCAAAGGTGCAGGGCAGGGAACTGCCTCTAAAAAATCAAATGACACCAAATGTCCCTGCAGGACAGCCAACCACCAACCCCAGCCCTGAGTATCACAGGAGCCTGTCTGTCTGTCTGTCTGCCCGAGAGCTCCAGAGAACTGACTTCATCCAGCTGGGGCTCACATGTGACTCAAAGGAAAATGTCAGGATTTTTGCTCAAGAAATTCAATGATTACATCATCCCATTTGGTACATGACCAGATTACTGGCATTTTATTACAAAACACAGCTCTCAAGTTGTCAGCATCTATGATTGTCTGTAAGAATTAGCTGTACTTCCCCAAAATACCCTAAAGATTTATGAAGTTACTAGAACTTGCACTGGGTAACTGAGCTCCTGGCTGTACCTCCTTACTAAAAGCACAGGAATCCCTACAGAATCCATCCACACCTGAAGGTCAGGTGCAAAATTTACTTTAAAACCATTAAATATTGCACCTTGCAGTCCACAGGCCAGCCCATAATCTGATACCTGGGAATTTGAAGTTGTAATATAAATGAAAAAATGTATTTTACAGTTAGAATAAGAGGCTTTATCACCATAAAGACATGATGATTAACATAGCTCTGTGTTTAATTTGTGATTAACACAAAATTACTTAGATCGTATCTTCAGTTTTCAGATCAGTCTTGTGAACACTTAAGATACAAGCAGCAAGTTTCCAACACACAATCATAGGTGTTAAATTGTACCACAATATAAAGATTGCCATCAAGAGAGCCCTCCCAAACTCACCTTGACTTCTGAAAGCTGAATGTGCAGCTGCCTTTATCCAGCCTCAGCTAGCTGGGCAGCTGAGGCTGTTCAGGCTGTAAAGACACAGCTGAATTCCCTGCCCAGCAGCCAAGGTTGGATCTCTCCTTCACAGTTCAGCTGGGAGGGCAAGGAACAAAAAGTCCATGTGTGCTTGGCAGGATGAGCATCAGGCAGAAAACAAGAGATCCCTCTTCTCCTTCCCCCCAAGATGGGTGGGTGCTCTTTTGCAAAAATACAACCAGACATAATTTAAACATTTCTCTCACATATGGGTTCTAAGGACTCAGACACAGACACTTAAAGGTAATGTCAGAAAGGACTGAAAATTCTTGTTTCCCCAAGCAGCTCTGCCACGGGCACCCTCTGGGTGTCAGCAGCCCTGCAGGATCCCAGAGGGAGGTTGGGAAACCTGGACTACACACTCACAGCACATGGGATTCCTGATAACACAGGATGGTTTGGGCTGGCAGGGACCTCAAAGCCCATCCAGTGCCACCCCTACCATGGGCAGGGACACCTCCCACTGTCCCAGGCTGCTCCCAGCCCCAGTCTCCAGCCTGGCCTTGGGCACTGCCAGGGATCCAGGGGCAGCCACAGCTGCTCTGGGCACCCTGGGCCAGGGCCTGCCCACCCTCCCAGGGAACAATTCCTGCCCCATATCCCATCCAGCCCTGCCCTCTGGTAGTTTGGATCATTTCATATTTCATTTAAATGCTGTAAATATTTATAGTTCTGTATGAAAGTACAGAAATCCATGTGCTCCAGAGGAGGATCATTCTGAGTCCTCCAGAGACGTGCCAACCATTCCACGTGGCTTCATGGGAACCCTCTTTCAGGAACTACAGGTTTAAGTCCAGGTGTTCCTTGTATTTTGAAAGTATATTAATAACTATTTCCTACAAACTGTGCACTTCTATGAAGCAAGTGAAACTGTACCTTGAGGTGATGCAAAGCTAAACCCCTGTCCAGTCATTTACAGCCAATTAGTCACACCCAGGGCTAGATCCTTCAAAGATATTGAGGGAGAGAATCCCCATGGAAATCCGAAGGATCGAACCACAAAGGAAAACCTGAACTTTTAAGACAACGGGTCTTCAGTGAAATTATTTTAATAGTGTCATTAGGGTTTGCTAACCTACGTTACTAGCAGCAGTATATTTACCTATAATATGGAATATACCATCAGGCCCTTGATTGTCCAGGATTGCCACCCCACAAAACCTTACTCTTTTAAATTCATACGATTGAGAGGTCAGCTCTCACAACTGTGGGCACACACAACCATGAGGGACAATGCAGGGAAAGGAGACTGGAAACTTCTCTGTGGAAGAGAAACACACAGCAGAGACTGAGGTTTCAGACACTGGTGATTATCTCAGCTTTCCAGACACACATTTTACCACACAACTTGTGAAAAGCTGACTTCACAGAGAAAAGATGTCCACTTGGACTTGGACACTAACACTAATTAATTCAATTACCTTAAAAACCACACATGAGAAAGTAAAATATAATATCCAACACATGTAAGTTTGATAAGAGAAAACCAAACCAAGGAATTACTATGTCAGTTAAGTTCTCTGTGTTTTGACTGAGTGCAGTGAAGGGAATACTGTAAAAATGTACCTTTTGCATCAAAAATAGAATAACCTTTCTTCCTGGGAATGCCAGGGATACCTCTCTTCACTCCTTCCTACTCAAAATTATTTAATTCCTATTAAGTAGAAATTTTCTATTCTGGTCAAGAAGCTGATCCTCTGGAGGGGACAGACAATGCCCTGTTTGCATAGGAGAGATTAGTTTCTAATTACTATCAGTAATTAGTGCCTTCCTACAGCTGTAGCTGGAATTTCCCTGTCAGGAACCTGACCACCTCCAGCCCTGCCACACACAGAGCTCAAGAGAGAGACTCATTCCACCCAGGTGGATCCATTAGACACCATGTGCCCTCCAAAACCTCACAGCTTATGTTTATTGTATAAGGGGCTGGCAAATACTGTTATAAATCCTTCCATCTGCAATTAAAATCCCAACACATGCCTATAGTGACAATGCCAGCCAAAAATAACCAGTGGAATCAAGTATATTCTTTTCAAATGATACAAAACACACTTTTAACAGAGGGTTACTCCTTGTGCCACAGATCCCACAGAGGTTTTAGCACCTCGCAGTGAGGTTTTCTGTGCACAAGTCATTTATCATCAGATCTCAGCCTGGACCCCATTTCTGATTGTCCACCATACACACACCTCCCCCCGCTGAATTTCATGCTTGGCAAGTAAAAACAAAACCAAGTTGCTGTGGAGGGGGCATCCCAAGTTCAGCAGCTGTGTCCAACACAACAGCAACGAGCACTCAAAGCTCCCAGCACACAACAGCAGCTGAGGCAGCCCTTGGCTTATTTTATGGTATAAAGAAACCAAAATCCCTCACATCTCTTTGGTTCCAAGCAGGTCAACTCTGAGCCGCCCAGCAGAAACGTGCCCCTCAAACCAGATGTTCATTCTGCTCTGTCACTGCACACAGCACAGGGGAACGTTTGGGGCTGGTAACTCCTGATCCCAGAACCACAGACTGGTTTGGGTTGGAGGGACTGGAAAGCCCATCCAGTGCCACTCCTGCCATGGCAGGGACACCTCCCACTGTCCCAGGCTGCTCCAAGCCCCAGTGTCCAGCCTGGCCTTGGGCACTGCCAGGGATGCAGGGGCAGCCACAGCTGCTCTGGGCACCCTGTGCCAGGGCCTGCCCACCCTCACAGGGAAGGATTTCTTACAGAAAACTTCCACCCCACTGATCTCCCCATTCCTCAACCCAGTGCTTGTGTTTTCCTTAACTTTTTTTTCTTTATTCTTCTATTCCTCTTTTCCCTGGTTTTATCCTACTAAAAGCTAAAATTACAATCCCTCATTACAGTACAAAGACCAGAAAAGGCTATTCAACATCATAATTTAGAATTATTTCATTGCTAGATTCACATTCTTTCCTGAATCCAAATCTACCCTAATTGCATGATTAGAGGCATTAAGGAAAGGGCACCAAAGAGCAGCAAGAGATGGAACAGGCACTGCAGGTCACGGCTTTGAGACCCCAATTCTTATTTCATCGAAGAACCAGGACATAAAGGAAAATTACCAAGCAAACACAGCTACTCTGCAAAGGATCTTATGTGGAATGAAAGACAGTGGGATATCACAGAGGCAACACAAGAACTGAAAGAATGAAGTGTGGTTTGTGAAGCAGCAAGTGCAGGGAGCAGCCCACTCAGCTCCAGGGAAGTCTGAGCCTCAGACACTGGAGAAACTGTTCAGAAACCGTTCGTCTGCACGAAACATGACCCCTGTCAGGCTGCCAAAATCAGGGAGGGCACACCAGGGCTTATCATGCAGGCTGGACTGGCTCAGCCTGCTGGGATTTACAGCGATGGCTGCACAGCCTGAGCTCCAAGGGAACAGAAAATGCAGCTGTTTTCTCTACCTGTACTTGGGATGCAGAGACATGCAAGACTCCTTCTCCCACACTTCAGACCCTCAGGCAGAGCTCTGAGGGTATATCCTGGGAATTTCAAAAGAGAAAGGAGAATTTCATATCAATTCACTGGTATAAACTATCACAGAATCATGGAATATCCTGAGTGGAAAGGGACCCATAGGGAACATCCAGTCCCAGCCCTGGCCCTGCACAGACCCCCCAACAACCCCACCCTGGGCATCCCTGGCAGCGCTGCCCAAACGCCCCTGGAGCTCTGGCAGCCTCGGGGCCGTGCCCATTCCCTGGGGAGCCTGGGCAGTGCCCAGCAGCCTCTGGGGGAAGAACCTTGCCCTGCTCTCCAACCTGAGCCTGCCCTGGCCCAGCTCCAGCCATTCCTCGGGTCCTAAGGAAGTTTCCTGTGTGAGAACAGCACCAGGTCGTATTCAGCAAGGGAAGTTACAGGTGACTACAACAAAAGGTAAAAGAAAGAAGGAAAGACCGTGTGGAGTAACACTCTCCAAAGTCATCAACATCCAAAATACAGTTTGGCTTTTCGATTTAAGAAAATGCATTCATTTGGAGCTTGACTCCAATATATATTTAGTTAATATCCACAGTCATTGCCTTAAATCTCTATTGCCATATAAACTCTAAACAAAAAGCACTTTGGAACTGGGCAGTGGAAAGAGGTAAAGGAGAACAGAGCGTTTCTTGTTTTCAGAAGGACCACACTATCCTACCTGGAATGCTAGTTGCTTCAGTAATACGAATTATTTACTAAACAATACTCCCTGATGAGCCATGGAAGTGTTTTCCCTTCATGCGGCAGAGAAAGACAGAATTCACAAAAAATACTGTTTTCTACAAGCAAACCCCATATTTCACCCCAAATAAAGCAGCAGCTGAACCAGAACAAAAGATATCCACAGGGAATATCATCCACAAACTCGTCTGCTCATCCGAGGCAGAGGCGCACACAGGGACACAACTCCATCCATGGATAGGCTTCCCTTTCCCGACGCCCCGACAACATTCCCTCCTTCCACTGGTGCCCTTTTCCAAGCCCTAAGGGACGGCACTCCCAAGGGATGGCGTTCCTCGGGAATGGCATTCCCAATGGATGGCTCTCCTCCTTCCCCTCGCTCAGGGCGCAGCGGGTGCAGGAGCAGCGGCCGGAGGCAGCGGGACCAAGGTGATTTAAGGCGCTGAAGAAACCCTGCGGCGGTACCGCCACACGTTATGCTAACAGGAGCAGGAGAAGGCAGCCGGCCCCAGCAAGGGGCGCAGCATCACTCACCGCCCGCCCTGGCTACCGAAGGAGGTGAGGAGGACAAACCGGGCCCTGGCACCGCGACACGCCCGGGCAGCGTGAGGGGCTGAGGCAGCGCTGCCCCCCCGCCGGCCTGGGCTGAACCGCCGCCGCTCGCAGCCCGCGCCCCCCGCTGCCCCCGTCCCGCCGGGCCGTACCTCATGTCTGTGCGGGCCCTACTCACAGCCCCGGCCGCGGCCACGGGACCGAGGGGCCGGAGGGGCCGGAGCGGCGCCCGCAGCCGCCTCCGCCTGACACGCCATCGCCGCCCTCGCCCCGTCTGAGGGGAGGGGCGAGGAGCCCCTCGCGGCCGCCGTACTGACGCGAGGCCGCGGCCTCCGCGTGACGGGCAGGGGACTTCGCCAATCAGAGACCGGAAAATCGGCAGGGCCCCGCCCCCTCCGGCCAATCAGAGCTCTGGCAGCCCCGTCTGACGCGCGGCCTCCACCCGCCCCCCGCGTGACGGGCAGGCCATGTCACCACTCAGAGTCCGGGACAGCGGCAGGACCGGCCTCCCCGACCAATCACGGCTCTGCTACGCTGAGGGGTCAGCCCTCGGGGAGCGGTGAGGGGCGGCCGCGCTCCCTCCTCGCCGCCTGCGCGAGCGGCCTTCATTATGCGTACGGTGTTAATTCATGAGGTAATTGCAGGTGGCGTCTCCTCCCTCTCCCCGGCGACGTCCCAGAGGTCGCACCGGGCGCCGTAGCCTCCCTTCTCGTCTCATGGAATGAGTGACATCCGCACGAGCCAATAGCGCCTCAGCTTTCACCGTGAATGGCCGTCGACCAGACCAATCGCAAGCGCTCTCGGGGCTGCCGGAGGCTGTGATTGGTTGCGGGGCGGGGAGGGCGGTGCCGGAGGGGAGAGGCGGAAGTGAGGGAGCGTCATGGCAACCGCGGGCGCGTCGCGGCGTTCGGCAGTGCCGCGGAGCCCCTGAGCCCTTGAGGGTCGGCCCGGGCCTGCTGGAACCTCTTGGTGCGGGGCGGGTTCGCTCGGAGCCCTTGAGGGGCTGCCCGGGCCTGTTGGAGCCTCTCGGTGCGGGGCGGGTTCGCTCGGAGCGCTTGAGGGACTGCCGGGGGTCGCGGGGCGGACACGGGCTCGACATGCGGGGGATCTCGGGGTGATCCCTCAGGGATTAGTGCTGTAATAATGGTCGCATGATTTCCTGCCTTCATGTTTTCATTTTCCCTTGTTAACTTAATTTTATTGGGATTTTATCGTTTCTGAAAGGTTCCTTGAGGACGACACGGGCCGTGTCGGGAGAGGAGACCAGAAAGCCAAGGGTGATTTTTGGTGAAGTCACATATAAGGTTCGCTGTATTCCTGGACACGAATTCCCTGTATTCCCTTTGCACCTCCCCTATCTGAATTGTGTGGCACAGAGCCCCTCTACTGCATGGGACATCCATCAGTAAATCCTGTTTCATTCAATGCCTTTGCTGCTGAACGTTTATCAGCCCCTGAAGGGATTCTCCAGGAGAGCTGGAGAGGGGCTTTGGACAAGGGCTGGAGGGACAGGACCCAGGGAATGGCTTCCCAGTGCCAGAGGGCAGGGCTGGGTGGGATCTTGGGCAGGAATTGTTCCCTGGGAGGGTGGGCAGGCCCTGGCCCAGGGTGCCCAGAGCAGCTGTGGCTGCCCCTGGATCCCGGGCAGTGGCCAAGGCCAGGCTGGACACTGGGGCTGGGAGCAGCCGGGGACAGTGGGAGGTGTCCCTGCCATGGCAGGGGTGGCACTGGGTGGGCTTTGAGGTCCCTTCCAACCCAAACCATTGGATTCTGTGATCCTCACTCATGTGGATTTTCGCTGTTATGGTCAACTAAACTTGTTGATCTGGTTTAGAACTTCTGTATCATAAAGAGTCAAAATTGCCTGCAAACAATGGCTGTGTTCCTTATACAGTGTTTCTGAGTTAATTTAGCAGGGCTTTAGTGACTTTTTTGCCCTACAGACACTGCAGATGTCACAGTTTGGTTGCTGTGTTTTTTCAGGTCGCTATGAAGGCCTTGTATGGTCAGCAGAATTCTCCTGGAGAGGAAATGACATTTGTGTTCCAGGAAAGGGTGAGTTCCCATCAGAACAGCTCTGTTCATCAGGCAGTGGGAGAGGAGAGTTTGGCTGAATGCCACAGGGGAATTGAAGCACAGAAATCTCCTGCAAGCTTGGGAAAGGACTGGTAGGATCCTTACACACACAAGCAGGGAAGGGAAGGTAGGGGAGGTGTATTTTGTCATCAGGCAGCACTTGCCAAAGACCAGTGCGGGATTTCTCTGCAGTTTTGGTGTTCAAACTTTACAAACAAGCTTTGCAGACATGAAAAATCAACCCTGGATCCACATCTCCTGGAAAGGTAGAAATAGAGCTTGAGAAATTTATCAGGTTTGGGGTTAGAACAACGGTTCTTACTGGGGTTGTTTCTTTGATACCATTTGGACTTCATTTTGGATTTGAATATTGACCTCAGTGGGTTTGTGCCTCAGATAAAGGGGAAAAAAACCTCAACAGAAGAATAATGTCAGTGTCTGATGAGATTTAGTAAGGTCTAGTGGTCAGTTTGCAATAATAATATAATAATATAGTAATGTAATAATAACGATGATTATGATAAGTGAGGTCTAGTGACCAGTTTGCAATAATACTATAATAATATAATGATGATGATGATGATAATAATAATAACAGTAATACAGATGTACTCAAAATAGTGTGATAAACCTCTTTTCCTTGAACAAATTAGCCTGTTTTGCCTACAAAACAATCTAAAAAGTGGAGAAGTGCTTTCAGGAGCTGGAGAAGCTCCTGTGGGCACATCCATTGTCTAACGTAGCAACTGTGAATCTCTCCTAGGAGAACCTTCCTCCCACCAGAGACCACGATGTGAAAGTGCAGGTCAGAGCCTGTGCTCTGAGCTGGGTGGATACAGAGGTACTGGCTTGGGGCTGTGTAGCAGCTGGGGGTGTTTGTGGTTCCTGTGGCCCTTGGCTGGTGGCTGGCACAAGCTGAGGCTGTGGCTTTGCTGCTGAGAACGGGCACAGGACTGGTGTGGGGCTCTTGCATATCTCTGAATAAAAAGCATCTGGAGTTTGGTTCCTAATTTATGGAGACAGATCAGTTGTCAGATGTGAGATCTCTTGCAATAAATCCCTTTTATCTTCATCTGCACAGGAAGTCACAGGCTGGCTTGGCTGGTAGTAACTCCCTGCTTTTATTTCTTGATATGCTTCTAAATTTAAATACAGACTTCAGTGCTGTGGTTCAGTATTGGCTGAGGAATGTGTGTACTTTGTTCCCTTAGATAACAATTTGATAGTGGCCCAAGCTTACTGTGGTGATCCAGCACCGTAAGATGATAACAAATATGCAAGTGTAGAGCCTTGGCAAGAGTGTTGTAAGCATTGTTTTCATTTAGCTCCTGTCAGAAATTAAACTGAAGAAGGAACTCGTGCCTGTTGGGCGAGAAATTTCGGGAGTTGTGCTGGAAGGTGAGTGAGAGTCATTGCCCTGGGAGGGGAGGGAGCAGGGATTGCAGTCAGAACAGAGAACTCCTCTTTGGGTAGGGCACCTCGGGAGCAGGAACTCTTTGCTCCCTTGATTGCTCTCCCAGTGCTGCTCTGGGGCCCCTCCCCTGAGGTGGCGTGTCCAGCCTGGCTCTCAGACACACACCTGTGTGTACCTGCATGGAACTCTTTGTGTTTGAGGTGCCAAAATTCAGGGAATTCACCATCTGGGCTTGGTATGTGTGTAATCAATAGAATTCTTTTTTCTCACTAGAAGTGTGTATCTTTAGTTTTTTGAGCTAGTGATAACCAGTGCTTCCAAATGCACATCCCATTCCAGCTATAAATATTTATCTTCTTCCCTTCTTTCCTCCTTTTCACCTCTCCTTGGTGAGTTGGAAGCAAGGTGACCTTTTTCCAGCCAGATGATGAAGTGGTGGGTAAGTCAATGCCTGTTTGCCTCATCAACTGACACAATCAGTCATCTTTTTATAATAAATGACCGAGCTTAGAATAGTTGTTAAAGCTAAATTAACCATATATTTTCAAAATTAAACTGCTGTCACGTGAATACATTTAGAAATGAGAATTCTGTTCTGAGAGTGTTCTTTTAGGATTTGAATTATGGTGTTGTATTGACCAACAAATTGTGAACGATGCCTTAGGAGAGAAGAGTTCTTTCTTGGGGACATTCTTTCACACGTTTATATTTTGTGTGCTGAGTTAAAGGCTCAGAGGATGCCTGAAGTTCTGAAAGAAGGACAGAGCAGACAGTGATGTGGGGAGAATGTGTCTTTGGAGATTGTGGTCCTTCCTGCATTATTCCCTCACTGCACAAGAGCTGCTCTAAGCAGCTGCTAGAGACTGATTATTCCCTGGATAAACCCTGGAGACAGCTCCAGGGCTGCACGAGCACATTTTTGATGGGAACTGGGAAGGACTGGACATGGCAGCCAGGTCTGCAAGGCAAAGCCCTTTGGTCTAAATGGAATGTGGGACTTGTGTGGGAGAGGGAAGAAAAGAGTGGTTTTCCCTGGGATGGAGGGGACATTAATTCAGGAGATGGAGTGGGTGCCAGAACCTCCTGTCCAGGAGAGTTCCATGGCCAGTGAAGGTGAAAAGCTCAGTTATGACCAGGATGGAGGGGGTTTTCTGCCTACTCTGCCTTTGCTTTCTCTGCTTTCCCTGGCTAATTTGGTTTTCCTACACTTCTTTTTCCTATTCCTGCTTTTTAGCACTTCCACATTCCCAGGTGTTCTTCCTCTGCTTCTTTCTGTGCCTTTGTTGCTGCCTTTGCAAACCACACGTTCAGGAACTGGGATGGGAGAGGAGAGGGGCTGTGGGGTGGCTGCTCCGTGCCTCAGATCCCTCCTCTGTGATCCATGGCCTGCAGTGGAACGGGAACACTCAGGGTGTGGAATGAGTTCAGGCATCACCAGACAAAAATGACACCTGCCAGTACCAAAAAGCACTTGGTGGTGTCCCCATTCTTCCTCCCTCAATCCCAAAATGCTGTGGAAGCACCTCTGAACTGCCTCGTGCCCATGCACACCCCGGGCTGGGGCCTGGCCAAGCTCTCTTCCCTGTCCCAAACCTGCCAAGAGGGGACTGAGCCCAGACCAAGTGGGACCAGGGAATTCCTTGGGAGAGTGCTTTGGTTGGAACAGTTGCTTGTGTGAAATTCAAAGTATGTGTTCCTTGGTTTTTTTCAGGAATTTTGCCCCTGGATTCTGAGGAGTCCGGTGTCTGTGAAGTTGTCCTGGTTCACGAACATTATTTGGGTATGCAGATTATATCTTTTGCTAATAATTATTTTTACTGTATCTGTAGAATTCGGTTTACCTTTTCTGACAGGGAGCCCATTACCTTGCACCTCTGCACTCCTTCCCTTCCAACATTCCCACACTCCAGCTGCCCCACCGAGTCACAGAAGTTTGAACACTCAGTGCTCTCAAGGGCTTTTACTTTGCTGTCACCATTTCACAGTTCATGATGGCCTAAACTACACAAGCTGACTCTGGTTTTTTCCTTTTCTTTTTTTTCTCCCTTTTAACTTCCCATTTTGTTGCTTCATTGTTGTTACAATTTTTCCTAACCTGTCAAAAATTTAACGAGGAGAAATTTGCATTTTTCCTCCCTTTAACTCAGTCCAGCAATATCACTTGGGACCAGACCAACAGATAAGATGAAACAAGCAGACTGGAACTGGAAAAAGGAATTTTCAGGGAAAGCCTAATATTGAGACATTGTTTTCAATTATTGTGAGCTTCCAGTTTTCCCTTTCTGGGCATAGACTGCTTCAGTGAGTGGGATACTAAATGTGGGAGTCCCTGTCTTTCTTCCAACAATTTGTTACCTTGAGCAAGCTATTCTTTTGCTCAAAATTTGCTCTTCCCAAAGAAACTGTTGCTGCCCCTGGATCCCTGGCAGTGCCCGAGGCCAGGCTGGACACTGGGGCTTGGAGCAGCCTGGGACAGTGGGAGGTGTCCCTGCCATGGCAGGGGTGGCACTGGATGGGCTTTGAGGTCCCTTCCAACCCAAACCAGTCTGGGATTCTAAAATCTAAATTTATGTTGTGTTGTTTCTGTGACTTCCCATGAAATCCAGCTGTGTAGCTATGAGGTGGCTCCTTTAAACTTTGGTTATACCAAACCAGAATCCCTACTTTAATTGTGTAAAATACGGTAAAACATCCTCTTCATGGCTTCTTCCTATATGAGAGGGAAACAGGAGTTACAGATGTTTGTGGCAGCCCAGAGTATCCCTCTGACTGTCCAGGAGGGTTTGGAGCCCCGCCAGGCAGATTCGGAACTC